>VWZO01021175.1:70477-124639 GCA_013396975.1 Bucco capensis | reverse complement strand
CCCTAGACTTAGCCTCCACCCACCAAAATACCACACAACTTCCCTTAGACTGCTCACTTACAAGACTTCATACAAAACTGCCCCACATGCCTGCCCACTGGTCCGAAGACCCTCACAGTTTGCCCTACCCACCTGGCCTGCCTGTGTTAGAGCTTGGCGGCTTGCCTGGGCATGCCTGCCTGGTGCGCTTGCCTCGCGGAGGTTCGGGGGCTTGCCTGCCTGGCTTGCCTGCCTTATGGGACCCAGGGAGTGGTAGGGTGTCGGGCATTCACTACAATCCTTTTCCTGCTAATTTTAATATTGCCTAGGAAGTAGTTTCAGCTAAACTTGAGTTATTTGCATTCCAAGAAGAGGGTAGTCACTCAGCAGGTAGAAGAATGGAAGTGATGAACTTTTCCATGGTCCTGAGGAAGCCTTCAGACAGAGAGAGGTGATTTTTACCTCAGGTGGTGCCAGACACCAAAATGGTCAAGGAGTATTTAGCACAGGTAGGAGTGCTGATACAAGCAAGCAAAAAAAACCCACCAACCCTAAACCCCAGACTTTAAATATCCTTTTTGAGGCCCTGTTTTCTTTGTGCTTCTCAAAGATGAGTCACTCTTGGCAGGAAGAGCCAGACCTTTCACGTGCAGACAAGTGGTACTCTGTTTTGACTGGCTGTGCTTCAGGAAATGATTTATAGATGAACAAAGAGTCAATGACAGCCTGATTTGGGGATCTGGAGCCCTGGACTGAATCCACTGCAGGCTCTGGCACTGATGGTTCTTGAGTGATAGTGTTCACAATGGTAGCATTGGCAGGGTACTAAACAAAAACTTCTCTCTTCTGAATCGCTGTCTTCCACAGCTCTAGATTTTCTCTATGGGGTTGATTCCCAAATGGAGCAGATGAGAAGATAGAAATGAGGAACAACCTAAGTCAGGTCACCTGAAAAACCTTTTTGTAAGCTTACTAGTTAGTTAAAAGTGTTGTTCTTGGAACCAGCAGAAAACCAATATTAACTGGTTTGAAAGTTGAATTGAAACTGAATAGTGTTTGGCCACATATAAAGCCTAGAGGTTTCTTCACAGGAAAATGTGAGTGGTGGGGGGAAAAAAGGACTGAGTACAGCCACTGGTTTATACTTGAATTAAATTTTACTTTTAGGGGTGTGAGTTGTAAGAAGTAGTTCTTGGGTCTTATGCTGTCTGTCTACATAGACATGATTTTCACTTTGAGAGAGTCCTTTGAGGTAAAGACTATATGTGCTGGGACCACATCAAAGCAGTTATGAAGGGACTTTTTTATTCTTGGGTATCTGTTGATTAAAATGTTTCATGTTTTATCCTTTCCAATGAGAAACTAGCACCTTTGAGAGCAGCTAGAGTTCATTAGTAGTGCTTCACTGGAGTCTGATCCAAGTCAGCGCATAGATATTCAGATTTTCTTTAGGAGCTATGTTGATGTTCAAACAGAAAGGACAGTGAGAAATATAGGATGTTTCTGAAGACAATAATGATCTCTCCCACCTCCAAAATGAAATCTGTGAAAGCATTTCACAGGACTAAGCAGCGCATCACCTACCTTTCAGTACACACTCATCACAATGAAGCCACATGTGTTGTGGTAGATATCTAAGAATAAGAATCTCAAGATCACTAAGACGAGGAGAGATCAACAGGAATCTTGCTTTCTGAATACTTGTCTCTTTCTGGGATCCAGGATTTAATTATGGGTTGCGAGTCAGTTGCTAATTACACTAAGGATCTTTTGTATTGAGATGAGTGACTTTCTTTTCTGGAAGAGAGCAGAAGCTATGTGGGTGGAATACTCATATGTAGGCCAAGAAATCCATATTCTGCTCTCTGAAAGTGTTTGAACTTCCAGTAGTCAGCTGTAACTCTGAGCCGTAAAGAAATCTGAAGCGGAAAATGTTGTTGAAGATGATATACTCTGCAAGTATAATTTCATCCAAAAGAACTTTTGGAGAAGAGGTACAAATACCCAAGCAATTAATAAAAAAGAGCAAGCAATTACATTGAAACTTGGATTTCTCTCTTCAAGAGCCCATGAAGCTTGCAAAATACAGAATTAAACTCCTTTTCTTCTTGAATGAGCTGTTAAATAGTATGAATTTCTTCAACTGGCAGCGCAGCAGACATGCGCTGCCTTGGAAGTTTAGAAATTTGGAGCAATCACCTGAGCTATGAACTGGTGACTCCAAGCAGCCAAAGCGATGGAACATGAATGAGGTGCTTCTCTGCTCTTGTGAGACCTCACCTTGAGGGATGTGTCCAGTTCTGGGGCCCTGAGCACAAGAAAGATGTGGACCTGCTGGAGCAGCTCCAGAGGGGGACCACAAAGATGATCAGAAGCTTGGAGCACCTCTGCTGTGAAAGCAGGCTGAGAAAGTTGATGGTGTTCAGCCACCATTTTACTTTCAGTAAAATTTTACTCTCGATAGAGAATAACTGAAGATTTAGGCTCTAAAGGCTTGTAATCTCCACTGGTCAATATATCAGCTGTTTGATCAGCAGCAGATATTTCTCTTTCAGAGGACAGAATTTAACATTGGAGGATGATTTTGGATGCTTTTGTTCCTGTCAAAAGTGGGAAGCAGCTCATTAGCACTGTCTGATAGGAAAGAAATTGAACAGCTTTTATCCCTTTTTATTTATTTATACCATAATATATATTTATTTGGCAGAATGTTGAGAAAACCCAGGGGCAAGAGGCTGTACTTTGAATTGGATTCTTTCCTTGCCTGAGTGAAGGGAAACAAGTGTCTGCCTTTGAGAACTGTGCAGACATTAGACTCTGAATATTAAAGAGGGTTGGCAGCTAGAGTAGAAAGTGGGGCACTTGCCATTTCTGGACAGACTGTGTCCTTCTTCCTGGAAAGTCAGCTAGTCTAAATGCTCCAGCATTTTGTCTGCTAGGTCTCTTTTCTTTGGCAAAAAAAAAAAAAAAAAAGAGGGAGAATGCNAAAAAAAAAAAAAAAAGTGAGAATGCAGAATAAATGAAGTGAACCGGGAATTCTTTAAAGTAGTAATTTGCAAGAGATGAGCTTCCAATTTAGCTTTAAATGTGCTTATTATTTAGTGGAATACCAGTGCTTGGAGGGAGGTTGATTTGTCAGTGATTTTCCTGCACAGATAATAAAGTGCTGGATAAATCACAGATAGTAGACAAAAATAAGTGAAAGAAAGAAAGAAAAAAAAGTATTTTCTGGTCATTATAAAGCTTCCAAAGAGTTGGACAAGCGGCAAGAAAAATCAGTCTGCGGTATGGTTGGACTTGATGATCTTAGAGGTCTTTTCTAACAATGATTCTGTATCTCCCTGACAACCTCCATCAAAGCAGCCAGTAGTCTGCATTATATGTATTTAATAGATTGAAATACACTGCTAGTATGACTTCTGGTAGGATAGACATCATGTTCCTGAAGAAGCTATGTGCCTGTGCCTGGTGAAGTCTCTGCTTGCTTTTCATTTAGACAGAACACTTTTAACCCTCATAGGAGCGGAAATGTTTTGCACCTCTGCTGTGGATTAAAATTGAAATGGAGATGGCAAATGCTTGGTGCAGCTAGGAGCAGAGTTTCAGCCTTTTCTACTAGTGTCAGATGAAATAAAATATATCAGTTGACTTTGGTACTTGGAGAACATGGCTGGAAACACTTGCTAGCTCCTACCATCACTCTGCCTTCATTAACAGAAGGCAGAGTGATGAATTTCTCATTCTAGTAGTGCTTTGCAGCCTTCCACAGCAGCAATTACAGTCAATCTGAGGTGGGTTAAAGTATTGAAGGTGTTTTAAACTGCAAGACCTTTGTGATGTTAAGGGTGGTGGTGGACAGCCAACTGAACATGTGCCAGCAGAGTGCCCAGGTGGCCAAGAAGGCCAACAGCATCCTGGCTTAGATCAGCACTAGTGTGGCAACAGGACTAGGGCAGGGATTGTCCTCCTGGACTGGGTACTAGTGAGGTCACACCTCAAATGCTGGGTTCAGTTTTGAGTCTCTCACACCAAGAAGGACATTGAGGTGTTGGAGTGTGTCCAGATAAAGGTAATGAAGTTGGTGAAGGGTCTAGAGCACAAGTGTTGTGAGGTGCAGCTGAAGGAACTGGAGTTGTTCAGCTTAGAGAAAAGAAAGCTTAGGGAAGACCACTCTCTACAATTACCTGAAAGGAGACTGTTGCAAGGTGGAAGTAAGTCTCTTCTCCCAGGTGACTAGTGATAGGACAAGAGGAAATGGCCTCAAGTTGTGCCAGTGGAAGTTCAAGTTGGCTTTTATGAACATATGAAATTCTACCTCATGAACAAACCTATTTCAAGACTCTTGAGTAACTTAGAATAATTCCATCTTTACTGAGACCTACCCCTGCTTTTATTTCACTTTTGTTCCTGTCTCTCTGTTGTGCTGTGAGATTTTAGTGATCACACTCAGAGTGATTTGCACTTCTATAGCTAGGCCCTCAAAGTCCTGATCAAACATTAATAAAGCTTCAGAGTGGAATATTTTGATCACCTTTGTTGTGGAACACACAGGTTTATCAAACTAAGAATCTGTTTGGGTAAACTTCCCACTTAGAAAAAGATTTTGACAGTCCTGAATCAGACAAAGCCCAAATATTTCACTAAGAGTTCCCTGTCTTTTGAAAATAGCTTTGCATTTGGATGGTAATTAATAATTAAAGTGAAGCCAAATTAAACATTTTAAAAGCATGAAAATGACAAAAAATTAGGTGGATGACGTGAATTTTTTCATTCTTGAATACTTGCAAGCTTTCTGTTCAGTGTTCCATTGGAGATCAAGGAAAGAAATGCAAAAGGAAGAGACTTACCAGAGAAACTGAAGGACATGCAGACATCACTGAGCTCTGTTGCATTACAGACCAGGTTTTGGCCTAAGAAAAATGCCAAGACAGACAACAATTTGAATAATCTAATATATGTCTAAAGTATCATTAGGAAAACCTCAGGTCACTTACAGATACCTTTGGTGTTTTGTCTGTTCAGAAGAACAGTCACAGAATGGTTAAGGTTGAAAGGGACCACCAGAGGTCATCTGGTCCAACCTCTCTGCTCTAGCAGGATCATCCAGAGCACATTACTCAAGACTGTGTCCAGGGAAGGAGACTCCACAACCTCTTTGAGCAACCTGTACCAGTGCTCTGGCACTCTCACAGCAAAGAAGTTCTTCAAGTGTAGGTGGAACTTCCTTGGTTCCAGTTTGTGCCTATTGCTTGGCCCCATCCAGAGGAGCCTGGCTCCATCCTCTTGACACTCTCCCTTCAGATGCTTATAAGGTCCCCTCCCAGCCTCCTATTCTCCAGACTAACCAGGCCCAGCTCCCCTGACTTTTCCTCAGAAGGGAGAAGCTCCAGAGCCCCCTCAGCATCTTTGGAGCTACCTCTCTGTTGGACTCACTCCAGGAGCTCCATGTCTCTCTTGTCCTGAGAAGCCTAGGTTCTCCAGGTGGGGCCTCACCAGTGAGGAAAGGAGCAGGAGAACCACCCTTGACCTTTTGGCAATGCTCTTGCTAATGCAACCCAGGAGACCATGATCCGTCTGGGCCACAAGGGCACATTGCTGACTCATGGACAACTTGTCCACCATGACCTTAAGGTCCTTCTCTGCAGGCCTCCTTTCCCGCAGGTCCTCCCCCAGCCTGTGGTGCTCCATGGAGTTATTCCTGCCCAGCTGCAGGACCCTCCACTTAACCTTTGTTGAATTTCAGAAGCTTCCTCTCTGTTCATCACTGCAGCCTTTGCAGATCCTGCTGGATGGCAAAAAAAAAAATCAGCAGTTTGCAGCTCAACATTCACTTTCCTGTCTCCTTCCAGCTATACTAACCTATAGATGACATTGTCTGCCACTAATTAATGTCTTTAATTAATTTCAGACTAAGAATGAGGGAAAGCACTGCTTTCCACTGGCTCAAATTAAGATTCAGGGAAATATCTATGACAGGCAGGTGGTATATGCATGAGGAATTTAAGGCCAAAGCCAAATAGTCATTAAATAAAATCATTTTGAGCTTGTTTTGTGTCAGGGATTTGGTTTAAAATTGATCTGATCTGATCAGGTTTATAGACAGATGACATCAATGCTAAATGTTGAGGAAGGAAATAATACAGAATAATTAGTCCCAAAGCTGCTTTCTAAGGCCTGAGTAGGAAGCTCCAGGGAAAGATGCTGGAGGCTCTCAGCTCTCCACTAGGAGATGCACGCAAGCTATGTTTTATGGCAGCACTCAGCATCTTCCAGGATGAAGCCCATCCAGATCAGTAAGCAGGACGACCTGCCAGCAGTCTCATCCAAGGCTTTAATTTCATTTCTGGGCCCCAGAATCAGGAAGTTCGTCAGGAAGATCTGCTGTCATTTGGCACAATAAGATTAGAGGGTTAGCAATCCAGTGCTGTCATGAAGACAATGTGCTTATCACTGCCATTTCTCATTCATTTCTCATTTAGAAATTACCTTCAACATTCAGTTGATTTTTCCCAGTGATTAAATGCATAGGCTCAAAATAATTTGGCTTTCTAGCTACCTCTGTGGTACCCTAATAAGCTACATCCAGCTGCTAAAGCCTGTGTAGAGCCACATTTGCAGTAAGGAACCTTTGGTCACTTCTCAACCCACAGATTTTCCCCCAGAATTAGTGTTAACTTGCTGCTATTGTTGCTTGGGTGTTTTGCTCTGTGCATTGTGCTAACCAGCTCAGCAATAGCTGTGATCTAAGGCATGCAAATATCTCCTCTCCTGCTGAAGCCACATCACAATTCAACAGAGGGAGGGGATGTACAAAGCCAAGGTGTTGCACTTCTGTGGCTGACCAATTTAGCTAGGGATGGGAAAGCCTTTACTTCTAATAACCACTCCAAGTTTTGCAAAGACCAAAATCAGTTGTACATGGATGTGAAATACAGAATCAAGCCTAGAAATAGGGACTAAAAATCAGTACTTTGTTGTCTTTCCTCTGCTGGTGCTCTCCAAATATCAAGAAGCATCTTCATGTAGCTTTGAATAGGTTAGGAGGCAATAGTTTGGGGAGGAATGTGAGGTGTTTTTTGATTTCCAAGGTGGCTATTGCTCAGTTGTGACTCAGCTAGCTCTAAATGTGTCTCTTTTCAGTATTCTGTTACTTTTGGGGTTTGTTTGGAGATGTCTTGCATAATGCAGGTTGCCTAACTTAGCTTTTTGTGCTCCACTTCAGAGATACAGGAGAGGAATGTGGGTGGGAGTGAGAACTTCTCCAAAGCTACCAGGATCTACCTTTCCCTTTCCAAGTTCTTAATATCTTGCCTAAGGACAAACAAAAGAAATGTGTGTGTCATGCTCAAAACTGAGTTTCTGCTTCATAGAAATGGAAAGATGACAACAATCTTGTACCGTCCAAAGGTATTATTACTGCAAAGCTGATCTTCTGTCATTTGGTTCTTGGGATATAGAAAGGAGACACACTTTGGAGGGTGTATTTTTTCCTCTAAAACACTGCAACTACTCTGTTTATGAGCACTTAAAGATTCTCCAGTGTTTAATGTTTTATATTTACTGTGCTCTAGACTCAGGAGGATTCCAGATCACTGAAGAAGAGCAAAATGCTTGATTAAAAAAAAACCCAAACACTTAAAACCAAAACAATGTCTGGCTTTTCTTCCTCTGCAGTTTCAACTGAAGTCTTAGGGCATTTGCTAGAGAGTGTGATATGGTTTTATGACTTTAAAATCATAGTTTAATGTTGAAAATAATTCCACTTTAATACCAGGAGTAGTTTTATACCTGCAAGGGGAAGGGATTTTCTGGTCTACAGTTGAAATGGAAACCTTCCTCCCAAGTTCTGTTTGCAAAGAAGCGGAGAGAGGAAGAGTAAACTTTAATGCCTGCAGTCTTCTGACCCTTCCAAAAGGGAAAGAACTCCAGACAGACCTTCTGGACCCCCATAGCTCTGCAGTTCCAAAGGACAGATGATCTTTTAGACCCAACTAGATAGCCCAAATTAATAGCTTATGCTCCCACTTAATTTCTCTTGAGACTTCCTCAAACTTGTAAAATAATCAATTCATCTTACTTCTAACACAAATCTCTACAAGCTGAACTAGTGTTTGAGGAGAAAACATCAATATCAGTCTTATGAATGAGGCTTTTGCCTGTGCTCCAAGACAAAAGCAGGAAAACACACATCTTCCTGCCCATGCTTGAACTATAGAACATCCATTCCACTTGTGGCACCAGCCTTCTCTGCTAAGAATGGATCCCAGTCAATAAGGGATCTTGAGGTGCCTGGACCTGAAAAGATATTTGTATCCAACTTGCAGTAAGCTGTCTCTTATTTTCTGTCCTCATCTGTAGGTCCTAGTTTAGTTCTTCCTGTTGATTTGGACTCTCTTTTGTGTTTATGGTGTCACTGTCCTGAAAGTCTGCAACTGATATGAAAATGTATGGCAGTTACTGGCTCAAACTTGAAGGAGCAATCAAAATTTTCTAAGCTGGTGGGACATTTTGGATGGAGAACTGAAGAAGCTTACAGTGCAATCCACTGAGAATATTGATCCTTTTTCCCTGTTGATGAAGATATTCCCTTAACTTTGGAAGGTTACACAAGACGAACAGTCAGTAGAGCTTGGATGGGAGATCAGCAGCAAGACAGTGTGCATGCAGGAGAATCAACAGTGCAAGAAGCAGAAGTTTCATGTGAAATTCTTTGCTCCTGAAGATGATGGCTGCTAAATGAGAAAAAAAACAGAGAAGAGCTGCCTATAGTAGGAAGAAATAAAAGGATTGAGCCCTCAAATGCTTAAACTAAACAGAAGTCAGTAGATTAAACAGAACAAGGTAAACAAACAAATAAACAAAAACCTACCAGGCTAAGGCAAGGCTTGAGTAAAAGAGAGTGCTGATCCCAGGAGTTAAATCAGGGACCAATTGAGAGACTGGTGGTGAATTATGGATTACAAATACTTTTCCTCCAGAAAATAAAGGATGCCAAATACTCACCTCTGTAAAGCTTTGGCCAAAAAGTTACATGCTGTGAACTGTTCTGGGTAAGAATAATAGCCTGAACAGCTTGAGGTCCTGTGTCTCTAACAGAAACTCTTGAAAACACTTGTTAGCCTACCTGTTATCCTGAAGAGTCATTAGAAATAGAAGAGCACCTTGAATGCACATTAATCACCACCTGCCTGATGGCTGCTGCTTGTCTTCTGCCCACTCTCTCCTCACTACTTTTATTCCTCTTGGTTTGCAAAGTATTTCACAATTTCTCACATCCAGTTTCTAGTTTCATCCTTGAAATTCTTTTCACTTCTTCTGCTATTCCAGCAAATTTAGTCCTAATATCTTCCCTGCTATGTTGTTTTGACAAAGGAGGAAAAAAAGTCAGTCAAACCAGCATAAAACAATTTCATATAGCCACTTTGCTGTTACATCCCTCTTTTGATGTCTATTCTCTCTTGTAATATAAACAGAAAGGCTTTCTTTGCATACAATTTCATTAGATAACACTCATATCACCTGAAAAGAAGAGATACAAAGCATCATTTAATGACTTAGAAGCACATTTTAGAGTTTGTCACTGCAAAAAGCTTTATTCCCCACTCAGTTACCCACATAAGGGGTTGCAGTAAGGTGGGGTTCAGTCTCTTCTCCCAAGTAAGAAGTGATAGGATAAGAGGAAATGGCTTCAAGAAAGGGAGGAAGCTGGACCCTGGAGGCCTGGACTCAGAAGCGGGGAAGCAGCAAAGCTGGGTCGCCAAGCAGGGCTGCAAGAGAGGCGAAGAAGAGAGAGAGAGAAGGGGGGACGGCCCCCCTAAATTTATACCGAGCATGACGTGTATGAAATGGAATACTCAGTTGGTCAGTTTGGGGTTCACCTGCCTTGCCTGTGTACGCTCTCACCCTGCACACCCCCTGACTTCTCAGCAAAGCAACAGAAAAGTTGACATTCCAATTCTCAGGCTGTAACCCAAACATTCAGGCTTAAGCTATTAGAAGATGATAATGTGTTCTGAAAACATACTGCCAGCTTTCAGAGGAATACAGTCACTTTTAAAGGAACCCTAGCTAGAAGCAATACCATCTTAGCAGAATTAATTCTGCTCCAGCCCAAACTAGGACACTCACTTAGAGATTATCCATCTGTGTGCAAATAAATATACATATATATTTGACATATATACATGAAAAAAATAGAAATCACCCCATTTGTGATAGTTGCTGACTTGACAAAAGAACCCAAACTAGCAAGAAGTTGTGCTAGCAGGAGGCAAATGGTAGTTACTTTCATTCTCTGCAGTTATATAAAAGCCCAAGAAATGAAAAGGAACCTTTTTATGTATGTCATGTTAAACCAAAGTGGGCAGAGTACCAAAATGTGTGCTGTGAAGGAAAGTGAGCTGAAAAAAAGCTTACTGAATGCATGGGGAAAAGCATGCTCAAAATAAACTCCAGATCTTTTCTAATGGAAAAAAACTTTGGATCTGAAATTCGCGGTTTGTTGGTTTTTTTTTCCCTCTCCCAAAGACAAGATTTGGTTTTCTGTACTGATCTCCCTGTATAAACACTCATTCATCTCAAAAATGGTAATAGGACAAAATCCAACTATGCAAAACAACTGAGGGAAGAATAAACTGCAGAAAGTAAAGTCCCACTTGAGCTCTGGAAAGAAGATGGAGATATGATTCTTGGATTAATCTCTAAGTAAGAAGGTTCAGTTTTTATTCCTGCTTTGTTCTGAAAGTGTTGATTTTTTGAAGAGGAAGATTTGCTGATTCATGTGGCATAAAGAGCAGAAATGGCCTCAATTCCTGTAGAGTGAAAACATCAGCAATTTTTCAGCATGAGGAGACAGAAAGCTTGACTAAAAATACATAAAAGCACATTTGGAATAAGAGGGGAAAAAAAACCAACCTAAAAATATTACTTGGATGAGCATAACCTATTTAGGGGCTGTAAACCAGCTGCCAGATTATGTGGTCCCATAGTTCCAGGGCTCTTACAAGGTCAGCCATTAACCCTGCTTTCTTCTCCAAATGGCTTACACCACCTGTATCCAGCAGAGAAGTTGTTTAGATGCACACATCTAGCTCTTCAGTTCACTTCATCCCTTGATTATAACTCTCCTATCAAGTGCATGAAGCATCTAAGATGATTAAATTTCCAGTTTGAGTAAAATTACCAGGCTGGGAATAGAGTTATCTCAAATTTTACCTCAGAGTTTAACTTGAGAGAGATCATTCTCAATAGCATAGCTATTTCGTTAACCCTGATAAGGAAAGTGTGGAGCACTGGGAGACTGGGATCAGTTTTCAGTGTTGTAGAGGAAAACAACTGTATTTTGTTTCATGTTTTCCAACACATAATAATTCAATTGTCAAGCCCCATCAGAGCTGGTAGCACTTCTAATCTCTCTCTACTTTACAGTGAGCTACACAAACCTCCTTGGGCTGCACAAATCTTCAGGAGACTTCTAGTCTATCCAGAATGATGAAGAACAAGATAAAATAAGGATTGTAGAAATCCAGATCTGCAAGTCCTAGAAAACCAGAGGCATTTCTGTGAGGGAGAGGAGCTCTGAGACTGTCTTTGAGTTGGAACAAGAGCACTAAGAGCCTTGGAAGCACTTAGTCAAACAATCAAATGTACAGCTTTTTGTTTGGAAAAGGGAAAAAAGATCACAAACCTGTGTCCAAGAGAAGGGATAGGTTCTAGAAAGACCTTTTATCATGAAGAATAATGAAAAGATAACATTGATTAACCCCAAATTGTTGTGGTCTGGCACTAAACTGAGAAAAGACAAACAGGCATTACAAAAAGAGTGAAAACAACGTCTTTCTCACGCCAATTCTTTCTGTTGAAGTGTGGAAATGCAGGATTTTCTTACCTAGGAAGGGAAAATGATGCAAGATCTCAAAAGTCGTGATAGATGCATGTATTTCATGCCTTCTAGCACTTAATAGCTCTTTTCCTACAATAATATAAACCAGTCCTAGAAACACATTCTCCATCTTCACACAGTGCCAAGGAACAAAGAACTGTTGTTCGCACAACAACAGTTTGGTCCTTGAAGACAAAGCCCCCCAAACCTTAACTATTCTCCTGTTCTCCAGAGCAGGTCAGTCCTAAGAGAATATTCTGTTAGAGAGCATATTGTGAGACTTGAACAGCTAGCGTTACCTGGTCCTAAGGAGGCCTTCTTAGAGCTTTCTTGTATTTCTGTTCTTTCAGGACATTAATGTGTGAATGATCTTATTCTCACTACTGGCCTTAAGGTGTTTCTTGATGACATTTCTGTGTTTCCACTTTCTGTCCACACACAAACTGGTTTCCTGCCCAGTTACTGAGTCCAGCTGAGCAGAAAGCTTTGAACCCCTTGCAGATGAAGGGTCAAATGCCTCAGCCTAAATCTCTGCTTACTGAGAGATAAGCTTCAAACAATCTCTTTTGCATCTGTTGTCATCTGCTAAGCCACAATGGGGCTGGCTTACACCTGAGTCCTGTGTCTCAGCTGCCTGCACAGCACTGAGGGCAAATTGTCTTCCGAAAGATTTTGGGTGAATACAGGAATTCCCTTCAGAACAAGTTTCATCCCCAAAATGTCGCTGCAGGCATCATGGAGAAAAACTCAGGGCTCTCAGAGGTTTTCCTACAGATAGTGAGGGAAGGAACATGTTTGACATATCAAAGAACTTCACTGAAGAATATCTCTGAATGCATTACTCTTGGTGGTGTGGAACTCAAGTAAGGATGTTTAGCCATTGTCACATGTTGCAAAATGAAGACAAAATCTTCACTAAAAGTCAGATAACTAGTGGTCTACTCTTTGTCTATCATTACTCTAAAAACAGTTGGAAATTCTTTCCCTTCCTTTGATTATGTCATATGTAAAGTCAGTTTTATCTGCATTTTCTAGGGTCTTCAATGTTTGCAATGAGGAGCACAAAGGAAAAAGCTTGCCAAAAGCTATCAGACCTTGGTCTTTTAAAACAATGATGTCTGCAAAACCTAATACCTAGGACCATGCATAGGTCTACTCATGGGCAAAAGCTGGAAAGTCTCAGGAGCCCAATTCCTTGTGGAGGTTTTCTGGGGCTTGGAGGAAGATCAGAGAGAGAAGGTGGTGGGGTAAGGCTGTTATTTGAAAAGATGCAAGCATACCATGTCTGAAATGTTTAGAAAGATGACATCACTTTGTTGCCTGACTTGAACTTCAGAGCACGTATTGACATCAGTTTGGTCATATGAAAAGGCTTTGCTTCAGAAAGGAGCTGAGAAATCCAAACTGAGCCTGAAGTCTCCCTAGGCCCCATATTGCTTTTTTCTCAATAGCAGCAAAGTCAGAAGAACAACCAAGATCAAAATCCCAGGAGGTAGTAGGCTTCTTTTTTTTTTCCCCTTTGAAAATGTCTATGCTTATGAAGATGTAGTCTGAGTTGCTGCCTTTGGAATAATAACTCAGCTTTCTTGCGGGGGTGGGGGTGGCTAGATGATCTCCAGAGGGCCCTTCCAACCCCTAACATTCTGTGATTCTGTGAAGGCACAAGTGTGCCAGGAAACAGGAATAAGTCTCTTTAAGTCATGGCATCAGTTCTCAGTTGTGGTGATGGGTGAACTTAGCAGCTTTGGTCAAACTGAGAGGGAAGCGAAGCATCAGCTCCTCAGCCTCACAGCAAAGATCTGACAAGTAGAAATAGTTTATGAATGATAGCTAATAGAGAATGCTCAGCTCTATTATTTCATCTCCCTCCTGGTGCTATAAATCCAAGCTGGCACAAATCTCCTCTTTTACTTGCTGAGCCCCCCTGGGGGAAGAGGAAATAAATAAAAATTAGGATTTTGAGGCAGAGAATAGAGTTCTGCAGGAACTGCTTGGCATTCCCTCTGTGATGGATAGAGTGCCTCTTGCTTGCCACTTAGAAGTTATATTTAATGGTCCAGCTGAAATGAGTTCCATAATGAAGGAATACATGAAAACAAATACTTCAAAGAGCCGTGGCACTGTCTGTCTGCCTTGCAGGAGGGAATGGATTCAAGGGAGAGATGAGCAGGAGGATGCTACTGGACCTCAAAAAAGATAAACAAATGAAAATCATGAGACATCTAGAAGGGAAAACCCAAAATCTAATTACATGAAAGGCCAAATTGTGGCTCCACTTTCCTATAGGAAAAGTGTGAAACCCCTGGGGAATTATCCTGGAAAATATATTTACCTTTAAAAAGTCTTTATGAAACACAATACACAGAAAAAAATAATGATAAAATCCAAAGTGAAGTATGAAAATGTAGGAAATCATTAATTAAGTTATTTTCATCTTTCTTCCCCTTCAGTAAAAGAAGCTTGAGGAAGGAAATAGTCTAGAACTACCCTAAACTTCAGAGACAAAAAAGAAGCTTAGTCAGAATGTAATAGAATAAATTGATATTACAGATGAATCTATAAACCTAGTCCCACTCAAACGGGCTAAACCTTGATGGGCAAAAGTCAATCAATGAACTAGCACTAGAGAGAAATTTCGATAGAAAAAAAGCAGGAAAATAAGGAAGATTCACAGATCAGGGAAGTGGAGAAGGCAAGAAAGTAAGGATTTAGTGGAGTTGGGGAGGCAGAATGTGGACTCAGTGAGTAGGAGCGTGAGTTGTTCAACAGCCTCCAGCTCCATAAGTCCAGGGGGAGCTGCTTCCTTGCCAGGCAGCTCTCCCTAGGATGATCCAGGGGTATTCCCATGAGTGGGTGATCCCATGAGCACCTACCTATCCTGTACACAAATATGACTGAATGTCCCTGGCATGTCACATGGCAGGGAGGGAGGATTAGTCCTGGCTTATATCCTAGTGCCTGGTGATAGGAAGAACAACAGAACCTAAGTAAATACAGATTGTCATTTCTGAGAGCTGGAAGTGATGATGGAGCAGGAAATGGAATGGGAAACCCAGATACCATCATTAAAGTTTTGGTAATGTGGCTTTAAGAAGCCAGTGGCAAGAGCTGGAGAGTATTTCCAGTCTCTTTCCCTTAGGGTGCTCCTGGTGGGATCAGCTCTGTCCCTTCCACTGGGCGCCCAAGAGAGAGGGCAGGGATCAAGATGATGGTGTTCTGACAGGGTCATTGTCATTCTTTACAGCACATTAGGCACAAATACTGTTTGGGCAGATAATAACATACCTGAGGGGTTCACTGCTCTGTGTCAAACCCAACTTGTGCTTTATTAATGCCATGAAGGCTGGAGAGCTTCTCTTTAAGCAAAGATGGGAAAAGACTTGGAAGCTTTGGAGATCTAGGATCAAATGTTCAGTGTGAGGCTTGATTTGTTTATTTAGAAGATGCTTTCCTAACCCACAATTGTGAAAGGCTGCACTAGGAATAAGATTTTAGAATCACTGTTTTTCTGTTGTACGAAGCTATCTATTAGCTGGATCAATAAGTAAGTACTTGTAAGTTGTTCTCAGAATCAAGTATATCAAATTATAGTTGGTTTATAGACATCACTTTACAATTGCCACTACAAGTCACTCATTGAAAAATCACCTTACAATACAAGCCCTAGTAGACAGAAATATAGATTAAAAGTGGTGAAAAAAAACCCACCAAAATCTGCATTTTAAAGAGAGACGAGACAGTGCTTACCTGTTGTTATGGTATCGGGGTACTCATGCTGATCAATGGGTTGTGATCTTCTCATCAGATACTATTTGGTACCTGATGTTAATGGAAATATCTCTGAGAGCTCTTTTAGCTCCAAAAACATCTGTGCTTAACATAATTTCCATGGTTATCAAAGGAATTAATAGTGATTTACCACTTATTGTAAGGATTGATGCTTTCACTAAAGCTCAGAAGAGACAACTTGTGTATGGTTAAAGTAGACTCCTGATCTGTAACTTTCAACTGCCAATCCCTTTGGAGTTCAAATAAAAGTTAGAAACCTAAAGATAAAACCTAAAAGTAGGTTAAAATAGGCAAAGTTTTCTTCAGCAGGCAGCTTTCAACTGTCAGTGGACATGTGTTTGAGGTGTTCTGATTCATAGTGTGATCTGTGAAGCCACCAGAACACCTATTTAGAGGCTAAATTAGGTCTGCCCTTCCTTTTAGGACTGTAGTTTGGACATACTCAGTTACTCTTGGACAGGGTTCAGGTTTTGAGTGATATTTATGAAGTATCATTCATCCAAGTATCATGACTTGCTGGAGTGTGCCACAAAACCTTAAATGGAGTTTTCCTAGAAATGGAGCTGTAGGTAAATATCTTGTATTTCAGCTGTTTACTTCTGTCATATTTTCCTTTATTTCTCATCTAGGTGTGGGTATTCAGCTTCTGTCTTTGCCTTACTTTAATTTCAAGCCCCATGGAGCAGGAACAACCTTTATGACGTTCTTGGATTAGTGAAATCAGATCAAGTCTTATGATGTGGTCTTGTAGCCACCACTACAATTTACAGAGATATAAAGAATTAGAAACAGTAGTAATCATACTAAGTATCAGAGTAATTAACTTGTGATTCTACTCTAAGATCAGATGATGAACATTCTGCAAGTTGATTATGGCATATCTGAAGAAATCATAGATGTCTTTGGTATATGCAGATGTGTGCATTTGATTACTAAAGACTGGTCCCAAATGTTCCCGCAGAGAAACACCATTTGCACAAATGCTCATAGATCAGTGTCCTGGTGTGAGCTAGAACAGAACTGATTCTACTCAGTGGTTGGACTTTGCAGCTTAGTCTCTGCTCAGTGTTCCCAGCATGTTCTCAAAGCCAGGGCCTGCTGCTACCAGTGGCAACACTGCATGGGGAGAGTTACCACCAAGGCTTGGGCTGCAGAAAGCCTGTGCCTTACACTTGCTCCTGTGCACACCAAGGGCAGTACTACTTCTTATGTGACACATTGGGGTGCAGTAAGAGGTGGCATCTGTGAGGAGGAGGGGGCAAGAGAGGTGACCCTCAACTGACCAACAAGGGATTCCATCCCATGGATATCATATTCAGTATAAAGTTGAANCAAATGCTCATAGATCAGTGTCCTGGTGTGAGCTAGAACAGAACTGATTCTACTCAGTGGTTGGACTTTGCAGCTTAGTCTCTGCTCAGTGTTCCCAGCATGTTCTCAAAGCCAGGGCCTGCTGCTACCAGTGGCAACACTGCATGGGGAGAGTTACCACCAAGGCTTGGGCTGCAGAAAGCCTGTGCCTTACACTTGCTCCTGTGCACACCAAGGGCAGTACTACTTCTTATGTGACACATTGGGGTGCAGTAAGAGGTGGCATCTGTGAGGAGGAGGGGGCAAGAGAGGTGACCCTCAACTGACCAACAAGGGATTCCATCCCATGGATATCATATTCAGTATAAAGTTGAAGGATCACAAGGGTCAAGCCTCTTCTTCAATGGTCAGTGTCCAAGGAGGTCTCTGTCCCTTTGGCCTTGATCCCAATCCATGTGTTCCTGAATCCTGTTCCCATCTGAATCCAATCTGGGACGTCCCCAGTGCCTGCCACAGCATCAGTGGTGATGGTGATATAATTCCCATCAGGAGGCTGGGTTTGATACTGGTTTTATATATATATATTTCTATGTATTTCATTTTACTCTTATTATTTCATGAAGGTAGTTTTAGTTTCCTTTTCCAACGCATCAATCTTTCTCTCTTTTTCCCTTTTTCGTCCCATTGGAAAGGTAGAGAGCTTCAGAGGGAGCACCTGTCGCTCATCTAGCGGCCAGCCCAGCCCTAACTCTTGACAGTAAAGACATAAACAGTTGGGCAAGCAGACTTCATAGCATAAATTTGTATTCCTTGAATTTTTCTATACCTTCAGGATTACTGTGTGGGCTTGAAAATCTCCCTTATAGCTGTCACATCGTGCTTGAGTACCAAGAAGAAGGCTTTGCACTTTATTTTTCTCAGACAGCTTTAAATGCTTTCCAGGTGTTGTGGGGTGTGGAAATTGCCCGAGGTATCCATCTTTCCCCCCTTCACCCCCCTTGACCGTTAATGTGTTTGTTTGTGAACTATTGGTGGGTGATAGCTAAGCTGCGTGGCCGCACAGGTAGGAGCAGGGCGGGTGGCGGTGGGTTGGCAAAGTGACCTGCACCCCCACCTGGTGGTGCCTGCCCGGCATGGAGCTGTGCAGAGCCCCGGGGGGGTAGCCCCTGGTGAGTGCTGAGGCGCACAGACTGTAGTGGAGTGGAGCAGAGCTGAGGCAGCAGCAGGGCTGCCCCGGGCCGGAAGCAGGTGCACACGCCACCAGGGTCCGGGCAGCAACACGGACCCCGAAGCAGCATGCAGCAAGCAGCGGCAAACCCTGGCAAGTGGCGAGCAGTGGTAGCCTGCACCTGCAAGGCCCCCAGAGCAGTGAATAGCAACAGCCTGCTCCCATACACCCAGGACCAGCTGCAGGCATGATAGAAGCAGCAGCAACGGGATTACGAGGCAGCCATGGTGTGCACGGCACACCAGGAGGGAGGAACTTCCGCAACAAGGACTGNGGCTCTTAAATGGGCTTCCTTCTGAGTTTGTCCTTTCAAACCAGGACACCAGGCATTAAAGCACTGGATCTCTAAGATGCTGCATGGGACAGAGAATCATTGTTAGTTCAGTTATCCCACAGATTGATCTTAGATTTCTGTAGTTTTCACAGGAAATCTCTAACATATTAGCACTGGAGCCTAGTGATGTAAACCATTAGTCCTGAACTTCAATTATTAATATTGCATTATTAATATTGTTGCTATTTTTACTACCCTTTTAATCATCATTTCTGTAATGTGAAGCAGATGAATGCCTGAAGACTAAGTTGATTTTGGAATGAGGCTTTCCTTTAGTCACTGCCTTGTATTGATTTTGGACACTTTGTACAGCTGTGTGGTTTTGTATGGCTTCAATTTACCCTATTTTATGTTTGGGTTTCTTGTTAATGAATATCAACAATCTTTTTACACACAGGTTCTGTCAGACTACATTTTCACTGAAAGACAGTAGTGGTGTTGAG
Organism: Bucco capensis; assembly: GCA_013396975.1. Taxonomy (NCBI): domain Eukaryota; kingdom Metazoa; phylum Chordata; class Aves; order Piciformes; family Bucconidae; genus Bucco; species Bucco capensis. Next base: position 105,674 of record VWZO01021175.1, on the reverse strand, counting down.
GCAAAAAGAGCTGGAGGTTGATCACTGTATTACAAAATCAATGTGTTTATCCAGACTCTTATGTTTAAGATAGAAAATAGAGGATCTTTTGCAGTTATTAAAATGCTGGCAGGGGAAGAATAGGAAATAGCACCTGCTTATCATAGGACTTTTCTCCTGCCTTTGCAGTTCCTTATCTTCTTTGCCTTTCCTACATTCATAATAGTTTTCTTTGCTTATTCAGTGTAATCTAGAGGAAAATTACCAGTAAGCAATGCATCTGCTAAAGCTATGGATAAGAAGGATTCCTTTCAGGAATGAGTCCTGACTGACTGATATTTTTAAGAGCAGGATCTGCCATAACATGTGGTTCAGCTTTCTGACCCTATCCAATGCCACAAAGCTTTCACTAAGGGCAGTTAGGTTGTCTACTCTTTCTCCTAAAACTGGAAATCTTGTATTTATCATTTTGTATCCTGGCTGAAAATGAGCAGTCTTTTCCCCAAGTCTAAAAGGCTTCAGGTAGCCTCACCACATCCTGTGAGAGTGAGAAGTCCTGATGTTTGGTTCATGTACCATGGGCCTGCTTATGATAGCTGATTTTAAATACTATCTCCCTATTTGAACACTAACCCGTAACTCCCTTCCTCAGCTTGAAATCAATTAAATTCATTAACTTCAGAACATTAATTTGTCATTTACTGCAGCCTCCCTGTAATAGAAATGAAGCCTGGATTGCTTCTCGCTAGATAATATCCCAGTGGTACCAGCCTTGGGCTTCTGGGATACCTTGTGCCCTGTGTTTAAGGTGCTTTGGGGTTTATGAATTTTTCATTCATTTTCATAGGATCATAGAATGGTTTTGGTTGGATGAGATCTTCAAGATCATTGAGTCAAACCATTCATCCAGCATTGCCAGGTTCTTAATGATGCTGCTTTTCACCATTACTTCTAATTTGGTAGGTCAGTGTGGAGTTACAGCACTTTCTGGCTGTTGTATGTGTCATATGTCTTGTTCTTACTGATGGGAGACATCAACAGACCCCTGGCTGTAGCCAAAATGTTCTTTGAGCTGAAAAATGTCACTAATTTGCTTTCAGCTTCTTCCAGTGGTCTCATCCTCCTGCCATCTAGCCCTGATTCAGTTTCCATCTGAAAATCCCAGGACACTTAGCGTTTTTGCACAGTGCAGCTCAAGTTTTTACAGCTCCAAGGGACTTAAGGATCATTAGCATGCAGGGTCCTCCTCTTCACTCCTTCTTTTGTCTGGCAACTGTCTACAATGCCATCTTGAAGGAGATGCCATCACAGCCACTCCTGTGATCATGGGATATCTATTGATTCCCTGTTGCCTGCTAAGATAGCCTTGAAATCCAGCTCTGCAACCCTATATTATGCAACAAAGGAGCTCACCTTCAGGTTATACACCAGATTGGGATGGCAGCCATGGCACTTATCAGTCCAGCAAAGATACTGCAACAGCTTTTTTGTTCCTATAATGGTGAAAAGCAGCAGCATTAAGAATAGAAGTATACTTGGGGCTAGTTTCTAGGCTACATTTGAATGATTTGAGGTCTATCTCCACTTCCTATTCAAATATTGCACTATGATCTATAACAGTTATTAACCAAATCCGACAAGTGGTGGTCACCTGAGCAGTTGTTTGCATGAGAGTGATATGTTCAAGATGACAAATGATATTTATTTCTATTAAAATCTCTCCTAATGCTCAGCAATGTTTCTTATGAAAATGATAGAAAAATATGATTTAAGTGAAATAAATATATAAAGTCAATTTTATATCTCAAACCAAACACTACCTCCAGGTTATCCTTGCACAAAGCCATTACGAAAACTGTTTTAATTTATTTTTAACAAGTTTTGTTCTCTATATATTTATTTTTGAGGACAAGGGGGAAAAAATCATACAAATACATGTATTTATGCAAATTTTTCTCTCTTTTTCCCTCAAATGAAATAATATTCTGATATTTTAAAGGAAGAAAAGCCATAATGTATGTCCAAAGATTCAACTGAAAGGAAGTGCTGTTTTCCAAGCAGACTTGCAGTAGCTGAAGAAAAACCTCAACCTCTTTAAGTATTTTGAGCATTTGAGGGTTTCATTCCACCTAGGTGGTGACCTAGTTCAACCCAACTTAATTATTAATAGCTCCTGAAAACACTGCCCAGGGTGCTAGGGCTGAATACACAGTGAAGAGCTGAGCTGGACCATAATTTGTGATTAAAATGATAGTTGATGGAAACAAGTAAGTGTAGATGAACTATATCAGAAGAAGAAGGAGGAGTGGATCAGTCTTTAGTTATTCTCTGAAAGGAGAGACCCCTTCCAGTTACTCAACATGATCTCTGGGCTTAACTAATTGAGTTTCTGATTCATTTACCTCACCTTTTAATTGCAGCACAAAGTACTATTCCAAAATCCATCTTTATTGCCTTCCTCTGAAGAGAAACCTCTCTAGGGGAGACCTTCTTGCTCTCTACAAGACCCTTAAAAGGAGGTTGGAGTAAGGTGGGGGTTGATCTCTTCTCCCAAGCAATGAGAGATAGAACAAGAGGAAACAACCTCAAATTGTGCCAGGGGAGATTTAGGTTGGATATTAGGAAGAATTGCTTCCCTGCAGGAGTGGTTAGGCATTGGCAGAGGCTGCCCAGGGCAGCGGTGGAGTCACCATCCCTGGAGGGGTTGAAAACCATGTAGAAGAGTGTAGAAGAGGTACTTTGTGAGAAGGTTTAGTGGCACGGGGGTGTTGGGTAGATGGATGGACTTGATGATCTTAGAGGTCTTTTCCAAGCTTAATGATTCTATGATTCTGTGATACTATGATACAGGCAATGGATTTGTTGGAAGGGAGTCAGAGGAGGCTTTGGGAAAGAAATCCAGGGTTGCTTTGAGCAGCTTCACTCCCGCTGTGGGTCTCCTGCACAGGCTTTAAGTAAAGGCAATGACCTCTTTTTTTGCCCAATCAGTCAAAAATGTTATTTGCTTGAGAGACATTGAAAGCAGAAAAAAGGGGAGACAAAAAATAGACAAACAAAACATCTGAAATCTCCCCCCAAAAGACAAAATAAAACAAAACCAAACAAATTAAAACAAACAAACAAAAAAAAGCAAATCAAGGTACCTTATTCCATATAAATAATTTTTTTGGAAAGCTGAATCATTTCTCATCAATACTTTTTAACCAATCCTGGCTCATCAGGGTCTTCCCTATCAGCACCTTCCTTTCACACTGTTGGGAGAGAGAAAGGGTGAAAGAAAAACAAACAAGCAAAAAAGGCTTCACACTAGCCTAAGGCTAAAGTAAATGTGTTTTAAAGCTGTGCCCAACCACTGTGACAAGAGGAGTGTGTTGTAAAGAGGTTGGCAGCATCCAGCTGGAGGAATTAAATCTTGTTTGTATGGCAAACAATAACTTGGTTGCTATGTTGATGGAAATGATTAATGCAGATCTGACCACAGGATGCCTGTAACCTGGAAAGGCATATTGAAGAAGTGTCTTTGGGGCTCCAAAGGAGGGGGAATACATCCTGACTGCAAAGAATGAGAACTGCAGAACAGAGTGAAATAAAAGCTGTATGGTTTTGTCAAGGAACTGATGGCTGCAAACTCTGTGCCAATGCTGGGTGACTTGCACTGAACGAAGCACTCAGTGCAGGGNGGTGGGCTTGGAATCTCTCCAGAGGAGACTCTACAACTTCTCTGGGCAGCCTGGGCCAGTGCCCTGGCATCCTCACAGGAAAGAAGTTTCCCCTCATGTGTAGGTGGAACCTCCTGGGTTCCAGTTTGTGCCCATTGTCCATTGTCCTGTCACTACACACCACTGACCTCCTCTTCTTGAGCAGATCCCCTCTGGCTCTGCTCTTCTTCGGGTTAACCAGCGCCAGGACTCTCAGCCTTTCCTCCTCCCAGGGATGCTTCAATCCCCTCAACATCTTCCTAGCCTCTGCTGGACTCTCTCCAGTAGTTCCTTGTCTCTCTTGAACTGGGGAGCCCAGAACTGGACCCAGAACTCTAGATGTGTCCTCAGTAGGGCACAGTAGAGGGGAAAGAGAACTTTCCTTGACCTGCTGCTCACTCTCTTCTGAATGCACCTAATGCGCTTCCTTTGGGATCATGTAATTACATCAGAAAAGGAGATTCTTTCTACAACCCTTAATGTGTTGTGTGATTTTTCTTCTTGTGTGAATCTTTGCTAATTCTAACAGAAATACTCAGAACCTGTCCTTTTCAGAGCAGATGACTTTCCTAATAGACCATCATTGCAAAAGCCATACTGGAAACACTGAGGGGATACAGGAAAAGTGTCAACCTCCCAAAAATACCTCAGAAGTTCTTAGTTTCTGCTGCTTCTATCACAATGCTCCTGTACTGCAGGCACTTAGCTTTAAAAGAGGTGTTTGATTTTTTTTCTTTCTACTAGAGCTGTGGGAGTTTGGGAAAGCAAGCTTGGTGAGTTGGTTATCTTTTATTATATAAATAAATACTTTAATTAAATTACATTCAGTGAAGCTCACAAGACCTAGCAGCAGCTTAATTAGAAAGAAAGAAGAAATTAAAGACGGTTTCAAATGAGGCCGAGGTGGAAATAAATCAGAAGGAAGACATCACAGGAAATAGAAATAAATAACCCTACCTCAATCCAAATTTTAGGCTGAGGGTAGCTGATGCCAATCAGATCATGCAAATGGTAGGATCACCTTTCAGGTCTCCCTGAGCTTGAAGTTTGGACCTTGTCACAGTGCTGTTGGTCATCTCCACCATGAGGAGCAATATTTGTGCTGAGCTTTGGGATCCATCTAGCAACAGATCTAAATCTGGATTTTTTTCTTCTGTGAGCTATTCCTTGGAGGGAAAAATCCTGTGACAATGATTTATGACATACTTCAGGTAGTGCAGAGAGTTTCATTGCAAGCTGTACCTACCTTCAGACCTAGATCCTCAGGGTGGAAAGGAGAGCTCCGTGGTCCATGTTGATGCAAAACCCTTCAGCAAAAAATTTGCTGCTTTTCTTTTCAGACTTATCATTTAGTTAAGTAAGAGAATGGAAATTAGGACTTCTGGAGTTTCATTGATAGATCTGTCAGTGGGAGGCCAACTTATTATCTGGGAGTCTNGGGGCCACAGGAGACCCCAAGTGATTTTCAGACTGTGCCTGATCTGGGAGTCTTAGTACACAAGGAATCAAAGTGCTTGTTTGAAGAAAGTTCTTGGGGAACCAAAGTTCTTACCCCCAGCTGATTTTTCTGGCTCCACCAAGTACGTTTTGCAGCCTATACAACTCTCTGTGGGATTGTGGCATAAATCAGATTTACAGAATGATCCAGATATGAAAAAATCCCCCAGAAGTGCCTTTGTTTCTTTAATTCTGATCACAATTTCAATCCCCTGGTTTATACCAAGGCTCTGCAAGTTGTTGTATCAAAGCAGCTGAAGGAGCACTACTGGGATAGGAGTGAAGAGTTTGGGGGGTGGTAAGATTCTTGGGAATATCTACAGTTGACTTTACTACCAAAAATATCTTGAGTTCTCTGAAATGCAAATAGTTCCACCATTGATTGCTCTTTTAAAGGAATAAATAAGCTGCTAAGTAAGTTGTTACTCTTGAATGTCTGTTTTCATAGCAGTGTTTTCCCTCCAGCCAGACCCAAGGGGGAACAGAGCTGCCAAATTGTTTCCTTGCATCAGAACACCATCACTTAGGAAAATAAAATCATAAAAGAAGGCTGTTTTGAAAGCCATGGAAACCGCTTAAGCTTTGCTGTGAGGTTTGAGCTCATTTTTCCTAACATGGGATTCCTGAAAGTGCTAGGACTTAGGCACCAGGGTGGATTAGCTAAGAACAACATCTCCAGATAAAGCTTGGTGTTGTGAAGGGCAGGGGAGAAGAAAAAGCAGACTAAATGAAGGGAGCCGAGGCTAGATGTGGAATGAAGGGAAAACAGGCACCCTGCTGAAGCTGGCAAAGAACCACCAATAAAAATGTCATCCTTTAGTACCACTGCCCTTGCTCTGGAGGACCAAAATACTGAGCTGTGAGGCAGTATTAGTTCAATTAAGAGTAATAATAGGATCCATCTGTGGAGTCATCAAGGAACACTGAGATCTGATGGCACTGGTGCCAAAAGAGGCATCTGGATACTAATGGTAGAGGTTCCCTTTTCTCCTAGTTAGTCTTTTACATGGTCACCAAGAGAATCTTAAGCATCTCTCCCAGACATTCCAGATAATTCTCTTGGCAGAAATGAGTTAGGCAGGGAGAATAACTCAAGGAAGTGGGTGTTATTTGTTCCTGTGTCTGTCAGTTCCTTCCTTGTACTGCTAACTTGAATGTCAGGGCTGAATTACAGCAAGATCTCCAAGCAGTATTCATCTGAAATTGCTGTGCTGAGAAGCAGAAACTAAAGATTAGGTAGTTTTCATTCTGACTGATAAATCCTTCCAGAATGTCCAAAGCTGAGGGTAAGGTGAGTGATTGGCCACAGAGGATCTGTATACATCTACACCAACAGCTGTTTCAGTTTTCTTTTCCAAGCCATGAGTCTATTTCCCTTTTTGCCTTTCTCTTCCCCTTTGGGAAGGTAGAGGAGTTCATAGAGAGCCTCTCTAGTGACCAGCCTAGCCCTGACCCTAACCCTTGACATCCTGTCCCATTGCTTTTCTCACCTCTGTAACGCTTGGCTCAGTGAAAGGCTGGGGCATGGGTGCAGGAGTAATATCTCTGATCATTGCAGGAGTGAACTGAAATGGTTCTGTGTTGTGTATCCCTGTAAACACTGTTGACGTCCTCTCCCTCTTCTCTGCCCCGGTGAGGACACGTCTGGAGGACTGAGTCTAGTTCTGGGCTCCCCAGTTCAAGAGAGACAAAGAACTACTGGAGAGAGTCTAGCAGAGGCTAGGAAGGTGCTGAGGGGACTAGAGCATCTCTGGGCGGAGGAAAGGCTGAGAGCCCTGGGGGTGCTTAGCCTGGAGAAGAGCTGAGCCTGAGGGGATCTGCTTAATGCTGAGCAAGAGCTAAAGGGTCAAAAGGGTGGGGTCAAACTCTGCTCAGTGGTGCCCAGGGACAGGACAAAGATCAACAGGCACAAACTAGAACCCAGGAGTTTCCATCTGAACCTGAGGAAAAACATCTTTGCTGTTGAGTGTGCCAGAGCCCTGGCCCAGGCTGCCCAGAGAGGTTATCGAGTCTCCTTCTCTGGAGAGATTCCAAACCCACCTGGACATCTGGACATATGTAAAGAAGTCCTCAAACAAACCCAGCATTCAGTCAATATGCCTTTCCTGGAGTCTCAGACTACATACACAAGTGATCTGTTCCCAGATAACTCCATTTTATGCCCAAACATAAAGTATCAAAGCTGAATTTAGGTTCTGCCATATGAGATGGTTTCCTTCTCAGAGCTATTCCTACTAAAATCCAATAACAATCCAGTTTTTCTTCAGTGGTCTGGGGCATGATCATCTGTTGATACTAGTTTTCGTATTGAATTGTAATGAGGAAAAGTCTTTTAAAGGTCAAAATTCCAATGTCTTAATTTAGTTCTAATAGTGCTCATAGCAATTATCTAAGGAATCACAGAAGCATTCAGGTTGGAGAAGACCTCTAAGATCATCAAGTCCAACTATCAGCCCGATGCCACCATGTCACCAAGTGGAGGAAGCAGCAAGAAGACTGAATTCTTCAGATCTAAAGTGTGCTTTGAGAACAACATCAGGGCCCAAATTTGGGGGGTAAGTTGATGTGTTCATGTGAGCTTAAAAGCTCTGGAATTGACACTGCTGTATACTTTCATACAGAAAAAACACAGACTGGCAGATCAGGAATTGTTTACCTAAAAAAAAAAAAAGAGAAGATAGGTTTTAATAACATGCTGCCTACAGTAGAGTCTAATCAGAACTTTGCTTGTGACACCTGGAAAATCAGAAATGGCTCCTAATGAATCTCACCTTTTTGTTTCTAGCCAGCAAAGCGATGCTATTAGCATCATATCTTTGAAAATCAAAGCTGACCAGTCCAATTAGAATGTCTATTGCCAGGATGCCTACTGACTCCTTCAGTGAGTTTCCATCATCACAATGATTTCCATCATTTCAAATCTCATTGGGTGACACGGTTGCCCTTTAAGAAATCAAGCTGATTCTTTGACAGTTTTTAAGCCATGTGGCTCCTGAATTTCATTTTCAGAAAGCATTCTACCAATTTACATCTTAAAGATCTCAAGTGTGTGTTCATCTCTGAATTAGTTAAGGAGCCTAGGAGGCCGCAGAGGGGTAGAGCTTAAAAGCAAGGTGTGGTAATCCTACACTCCTATGGTTGGTAAAGACCTCTGAGATCATGCAGTCCAACCATCCACCCAACACTGCCATGCTCACCACAAAGCCATGGCCTCAAGCACATTCTTTGAACACCTCCAGGGATGGTAACTCCACCACCTCCCTGGGCAGCCTGGGCCAATGCCTGATAACTCTCTCAGTGAAAAAATTCTTCCTGATATCCAATCTGAACTTTCCCTGGTGCAACTTGAGGCCGTTTCCTCTTGTCCTATCACTTGTTACTTGGGTGAAGAGACCAAACCCCATCTTACTACCATCTCTTCTCAGGTATTTGTAGAAAGCCAGAAGGTCTCCCCTGAGCATCCTCTTCTCCAGGCTAACCAACTGCAGTTCCCGCAGCTGCTCTTCACAAGACTTCTGCTCTAGACCCTTCACCAGCTTTGTTACCCTTCTCTGGACACAGTCCAGCTCTAAACCCTTTGTGAAATTAAGCCATATCTGCAGGGGAAAAAATATCATGGAGTCATGATAAGGTTGGAAAAGACCTCTAAGATCCTCAGGTCCAACATTTTATCTACCACCCCCATGCCCACTAAACCATGCCACCATCTCCACCCCTCCAGGGGTGGTGACTCCACCACTGCCTTGAAGGCAGACTGGTCCAATCTTAACAACTCTTTCTGTGAAGAAACTTTTCCTAATATCATGCAAAAATATTCAGGTTTTTTAACCTGAATCTCGAAACTAAACTTTGGATGCTAAACTCTTGGGATCATTCACGATTCAGACTTAGCTGGTTATTAATGTTCTAACTGCCTGGGTTTTGCTTTTTACCCCCCTTTCTTTCCCTGTATGAAAGTTATGTATTATCTTGTCTGCTTGGCTGCTAAGCAACTGTAATAATGCCTATCAGAGGCAGGCTAACAGATAGCAGTGACTGCTGTTTACTTGGGCTGGTGGTGGGAATAGGACATGAATATAAATAGGAGGTGACAGGCAATGGCAAGAACAGAACAAATGTCACTGAAACTTCTGAGAAATGCTAAGTTAAAGCTCAGGCTATGTGGTTATGTCACGAGAGTTTTGTGGCAGGGGCTGAGATTGAAGGAGGAGAAGCAATTAGTGTTGTGGGAGTGAGCTGGCAACTCATTAATTGTAAATTAATTTCTTTCTTTAACAGCTTATGAGCAGTGTTAATCACATTAGTGCCTGAGTTCTTATAAGCAGCAGTAGATTTATCCTCAGATCACCTGAATGAAGTTAGAAGTATTATTTCCTTTGATTTACTGAGGCACACACACACAAACAGACAAGCAGATCTTGCTTAACTTGGCACCTATGGAAATCCCTATTAAGGAAGAATGAAGATCTTAATAACATCTATCTCCACAAAACAGATGATTAAAAATCTTAACCAATGAGTATTGTGCATAAATATGTTTCTTTGGTGAGACCAAGTGAGAAGGAATTTTTTTTGTTGCCCATTTCCCTCAGCCAATCAACCTTCAGTCTCATCACATTATGGTTTTTGAGTATAATTGCGTTGTTTTTTATTAATAATATCCTTATTTTAATGAGTTAGACTTTCCAGCAAAGCCTGCTAGAATAACTGGATCATTGGAGAGTATAGCTGATGGAGAAAGTGCTAGGGAGCTTACTTTAAACACCAAAAAGGACACAAAAGGGTTTTTTTTTACTGATCTGGAGCAATACAGAAAGGGGAATAAGAGGAGATTTAGACTGGATGATAGGAAGAAATTCTTTACTCACAGGGTGGTGAGGCACTGGAACAGGTAACTCAGAGAAGTTTGGGATGCTCCATACCTGGCAGTGTTCAAGGCCAGGCTGGATGTGCCCTGGGCAGCCTGGGCTAGTGGGTGGCATCCCTGCCTATGGGCAGAGAGGGTTGGAACTGGATGATCTGTAAGATGCCTTCCAACCCAAACCACTTTCTGATTCTATGAATACTGAATATAGTAAAGTCAACAGAGCCTGAGGTGCTGAGAAGCTGGAGAGAGAAAATCTACCTGGTTTCATCTGACAGGAGTATATGCTGGATGGTTTATACCCTGACTATACATACCAATTCCTTTTATTCCAATTACAAATTAAAAATAGAGGCCAAATAAGATGTTAGATGGCTCAGCATCAGTCCTTATTACTGCTAGAAATGTCAATCTCTTTTCTGTCCATGAAAAGGATGAAAGACTTGGTTTTTTCCCCTCTAAACTACTCAGGCATCTATCTAAGAGTCAGTGACTTGTGCAAAAAAATATGCTGGAGAGAGCTCACTGGAAATTCCTCTCCAGAATAATTTTTTCCAGAAAAAGAATAGGTTCAGCAAAGGAACCTAAGTTTTCATGGGAATGTTTCAGCTGGAAAAAGAAGATCTACTCCAGAATGGATTGGTGATTAGAGCACTCAGTAGAATTCAAAGCTATCCTTTGCCTCATCCCTCTTGAGTGCATGAGTTTGACAAAAAGGAAAGGGATAGTCTTTTGGCACAAGGGTTCCTAAGCCTAAAGCCTGGGTAAGATCCAGCTCTTCAGACCCACCTACCTCAGTCCTGGCTCAGCAGCTGCCCAAAACAACTCCCAGGAAAATGGGTGAGTGCTTAGCAGTCAGGTTTTGACAGTTTTTTGGCAGGCAAGATTTCTTCAAAGTCTTCCTGACTTTCTGTCAGGACTTTGGTAGTGTTGAAAACTCTGGTAAGTATTTGACTTTGAGGAATCTACATTCTTCAACAGAAGATTTTTTTTTCAGCTGAAGAATTTCTGTCAAGCACTGTCAAGCTTTTCTATCCTTGGCACATTTGACCTTTCAGCAGTTCTCCTACTAGTTCTGACACATATGGCTCAACTCAGCACCATGAAGTACTTCACTTTTACTAACAGGAAATGTGTTCCTTTAGAGTGAGAGTTGGTAAAGTGACATTTAAAGTCACAATCTCCTCTAACTCAGGTTGTATCTCTCTCTTCAGTTTGAGATTAGGTATCAGGATGAATTTCTTCCCCAAGAGGTTTATCAGAGATTGGCACCGGCTGCCCAGGGAGGTGGTGGAATTACTGTCCATTGAGGTGAAGATATGCTGCTTGGGGCCACGCTTTAGTGGTGAGCATGGGAGTGTTGGGTGATGGTTGGACTTGATGATCTTAGAGGTGTTTTCCAACCATCATGATTCTATGAGTTCATTTTCACCATTAACCCACCAGGAAGTCAACTGGGGCTTTGAGCACAATGAGTTCACTTGCTCAGATGACAAATAGCAGGCAGACATATTTTCTTGCAAGGTATCAAGAGGTATTATCTGCAACCCTTCACTTTGTTAATGTGGCTTGCCAAAAGCACTGATGACAACCTGGCACTGAAAGAAATTGAATTTTGTCTCTAATTAAGCAGAAACAAGTCCTGAAATTGAATCAAACCAAGGAATAACTGGGGGATTGAGTGAGTTCCCTTTTTCTGTTATACTCTAATCATGTTATATAGAGAGGCTTCCATGACCTTTAGAGCCACTTGAGAAGCTAATAAACAGCATCAGGCCCACTCTGTCAGCAGCAAAGATTTGTATCAAGCTAGTCCTGTTCCTGCCACTCTGCTGGGGCTTTTTGTGCTTTTCTATGTCATTTTTGTCTAATCTAGGATTTTAAAATGCTCTAATATTTCTTTTTATCCCATATATTAAGGTGTTGCTTAGTGAAGCAGCTGCAACATTCGATATATATATATATATGTATATATATATAGTGCATGGACTTGTGCCACTAACTTCATCTTGTTTCCATGGTTTTCTGTTGTTCTCCACATAGGCTGTTTTTAAACCCTGTCTTATACATATTTTGGGGAGGAGGAATTATCAAGCAATCATCAAGAGAGCTGGCATCTTAAGTTTCTACTGCTAGCTGTGTAAGTGGGAACAGGCAGTTAAAACAACAGAATCTGGATGCTAGGAGTCTATTTAGGCTTCTGTCACCAAGGCATTATGTGAACTGAGGCCAATCACTTTCCTTCATTATAAAATGGCCAGGAATGTTCACCAGGTCTGATTGAGAAGGGGACTGAAAAAATGGATGAAAATAAACAATGAAGTGTTCAGGAGAGGTCATAATTCCCCTATTTTTGTTGAGGTGGTGCATTTCTATGTCATTACCTTTGCCTGATATTTCTGGCTGCTTTGCATCCCACCAGTGAATGCTACCTCTAATGACACTGACATAACATTTCCTTCTCCAGAATTGAAATAACTCAACCACTGACACCTCAAATAGTAAGGAAAAAAGTGAAAAAGGCTCAGAAGGAAAGAATTTTCACCTCTTTGTCTTGCTGAGCCTGTAAGCCTGGGACAGATATCAGTGCATGACATCTAGTGGTAGATGAAAGAGATCCTTCAATCTGTGCTATCATGGAAAGCTCCTTAAATTACTCCTTCCACAGGTAGCCAGCACAAGGGAAAATTATTCTAAACTAAAAGCAGGTGATCATAAAAGATAAATTTATTCTTTATGCATCCCAGGACAATAAATCCAGACACACTGTTTTCTATTTTAAGGGGTGAGCTTTACTGATGTCATAAAGTCCTGTTTCCACTGAAATCTGAGTTATCCTTCTGAACTATACCTCCTGTTCCATCTAACAGTAATAACCATTAACCTTTCCTAAGGTCTGCCTACAAAGATCACCAGTTTAATGTAATGGCAAAGATATCCCAGGGACAGAATACAGCACACACGAAGCCCAGAAATGATCTGTGAAAGGCCAGAGCAGAAAGGAATTTCTCCTGAGCCTCCTGCAGTACCAATGACCTTTGCAGAGTCCTTAGTTTCACTGAGAGTTCACACAGTTGCTGAAGAAATATTATGGAAATATTTGGTATATAATAGGAAACAATAATGAATTCCTTTTAATGAATCATCTCCTTACGCATAGATTTGGGTTGTTTGGTTTTTTTCCTCTGGTGCCTTGGCAAGACAAAGCTCTAAAAACTCCTCTTTAGAAAGGGGCAAACACTGCAAATGTAGTCAAAAGCTCCTTGACCTTCTCTACAGAGCTCCTGGTGGAAATATTGCCATTACCCGTTTGGATGATGGGGAATGGCAGCAAAACTGGCTGAAGGAGAACAAAGTGGTCACCTCGCATGTAAAATTGGCCCCCCAAAAAGCTTGTTCCTCAAGTTCCTTCCAATTTTCCTTCCTTGATCCATCCCCTCCCACATGGATATGTGTTCATGGTCTCTCTCTCTCTCTCTCTCTTTCTCTGGTTGTCTCCAAGGTAACAGCAGCATCAGGATTTTGCTGCTGCTTCATGTTTTTGCTCTGGGAAGCCCTCACCCAGCAGGTGCTTGGATGCAGCAGCATCTATCACCTGCTGGGGACTCTCTCTGTGTCCAAAGGACCACGAGCTGTTGGACACACTTGGCTGAGGCACCCTGGGTGTGTTGCTATTTCTTTTGGCTGTGGGTGGTTTCTGCTGACAGGTGCTAAAGTACTTGGTAATGTTTGTGCATTAGGTGGAGGGATTGAGGGCATGCAGTCTTATTTTGGCATGGTAAAATGAGTCCTTAAACCATGAGTTTGCTAAAGGTGGAGAAGAGGTAGATTCCTGCTGAGGATGTTGCAGTTTGGAGTGTCTTCAGGCAAAGGTCATACTACTTACTAGGCTAGCAGAAATCCTCAAAGATACAAAAATCAGCTCTGAGGCTCCAGGAAAGTCAAGCATACAGAAGGTAAAGCAGAATCTTGCCCACTTCAGGCTTTTAGTGGAAGAGGAAGGAGCTAAACATGCACACAGAGGAGGTGAAAATCCTCCCTTTCACCAACTCCCATGGCACCTGAAGACAAGTCTTCTTACTATCTGTTAGGAAGCACCTTTCTGAGTTGTGAAGTGGTAGCCCAGAGAAAAGATCATGGAAAAAGATCTTCATAGAAGAGACATGAAGAAAGATGTCTATATTTGTCCGTAACATTGAGCACAAATGTGTACCTCATGTATGCCTATCAATTTTGTGCTAGACATCCCTCTTGCACAGTGAATTTTTGGCTCAGTGGTGATATATTGCCTGTTATGTTCTGTTAGCTAAAAAATGTTATATAATGACTTATTCTGGGTCACTCTGCTTTAGCAAGGGAGGTTGGACTGGATGATCCCTAGAGGTGTCTTCCAACCTCTACCATTCTGGGATTACATCAATGCTGTTCTATTAGCTTTGATTAATAACATTTTAGGGTGGTTTTTTTTTTCCTTTTTAATGTTCTACCTTCTAACAGAGGAGAAAAATCAGAACTGTTGCCCAGTGGAAAGGTGACTCTGCCTCTAGAAATAGGGAGGGTTGGAAGCTATTTCCTAACAGGATGCTTCAGGCTTGTAACTTTAGGAAGCAGAACCTAGAAGGCTGAAACTCCACCACTGGATCTTAGAACTTGAGTGCTGCTAGCTAGCATTCCAAATTCTGTGGTTATGACATAATAATAGCAGGGAGAAGAGCATTTTTTTTTCATTCATAACTCCTGGATAACATTTTGTCCTCCAGCTGTGTATCCACAGCCAGCCAGGGAAATAAATTTCCCTCTGCAAGAGATGTTTTGCAAACAAACAGAGCAGGGAAAAATCAGCATGCAGCACAGCAAGAGAGAGGAAGACAAATTTTGGTCAAGGACTCAGGGACAAATCCTGCTGACAGTGAAATTGCCATAGGCTCTTTTAATGTCCATGCAGCAGAGAAAGCCCAATGCATAGTAAATGTCATGGCATTCCATTTATTTGCTCTTTATATACTGTTTAAATGCTTCCCATAAAACACAGTCCTTCTAAGAGGGCTCTTCTTGATTTACCATTTTGCTGCAGAGATTTTGGGGGGGGAGGGGGGGGGCTGCATGTTAATTGTCCACATCACACTTTTGCCTTTTTCTTGCACTTACACCTTTAGAATTTTTTTAACTGCTTTCTTCTAAAAGATGCTCATGGCCAGTCAGTCAACCAATGCCACTATTTAGCTAGTTCCTACCTCTATTGCTCTGTTTTCCCCTATTTCTGCTATGATGCCTGAAAGCAAGTGAGGAAACTGTGAGGCACCCTCCCAGCAAAGAAATTCTCCCTCGTGTAGGTGGAACTTCCTAGGTTCCAGTTTGTGCCTGTTACCTCATGTCCTGTTGCTTAGCTACATCCGTAAGAGCCTGGCTGTATCCTCTTGACACCCTCCCTCAGATACTTATATGTATTGACAAGGTCCCATCTCAGTCTCTTCTTCTCCAGGCTAAACAGCCTTTCCAGCTGAGATGCTCTAGCTCCCTCAGCATCTTTGGAGCTAGCTCTCTGTTGGACTCACTCCAGGAGCTCCATGTCTCTCTTATCCTGAGGAGCCTGGAATTGAACACAGTTCTCCAGGTGGTGCCTCACCAGTGAGGAGAATAGCAGGGGAACCTCCCTTAGCCTTTTGGTAATACTCTTGCCAGTGTAACCCAGAATCCCATTGGCCTTCTTGGCCACAAGGGCACATTGCTGGCTTGTCCACCATGTCCTTCAGGTCCTTCTCTGCAGACATCCTTTCCCGCAGGTCCTCCCCCAGCTTGTGCTGGTCCATGGAGTTATTCCTGCCCAGCTGCAGGATCCTGCACTTACCTTTGTTGAATTTCAGAAGCTTCCTCTCTGCCCGTCTCACCTGACTCACTATCCTGAGATTGGGATATTTGTTTTTTCACTGTTTTTCTTTGTTTAATTTTATCTTAACCTATAGCTTTTTGTGCATGAGATCATTCCAGAAATCTCTCTCAAGCTTAAATTCTGTATTCCCAAAAAACCCCACAGAGTTTTGAGGAAATAGATTCAAACAAAAAGCAGAGAACAAGAGTGACAGACTTCACTGATGTTAAGCCCACTGGGAAGTGGCTGGGCTGTGAAGGGGAATGCAGGGAGCCTGGATTGTGGCATGAAATGAAGTAAAATCTAAAAGGGAAAGGGGGGAAAAAAAGCAAGTAAAAAGCCAGAATCCCTGCAGCCATTTCATTTGACTTTCTAATAATGTCAGTCTCAGAGGAGAGCAGAGATGAAAATGAGAAAGGGTGCACTTGTGATGCAGTCATTCTTGCTGTCATCCCCTTTATGGCTTTTCAGCAGGCCACAAAGGGCCAAGCCACTGGAATATGAATGAGAGATACTCCTGGCCCCACTGAGGAAGTAGGAGGCATCAGACCTCCCTGTTTGGGTCCTAATAGCTTTTTCCAGCTCAGTAATCTCTCACTGTAAAGGAAAAAAAAAAAAGACAAGACAAACAAAAAATGATTCTCCCTCCCCACATCCTCTCTCTGCCCACTCCCATACCCTGTCTGTTCCTGTTCCCTTTGATTGCTGTTCTAAAGAGAACTGGAAGATACCAGGTCCAACACTTAAGTCACAACAACCCCAAGCAATGCTCCAGGCTTGGGGCAGAGTGGCTGGAAAGCTGCCCACTGGAAGAGGACCTGGGGCTTTGCTTGAAGATGAGGCAGCAGTGTGGCAAGGCTAGGAAAATGCTGAGGGGACTAGAGCATCTCTGGGACGAGGAAAGGCTGAGAGCCCTGGGGCTGCTTAGCCTGGAGAAGAGCAGAGCCAAAGGGTCTGCTCAATGTTAAGCAAGAGCTAAAGGGTGAGGACAACAGGCTGGAGCCAGACTCTGCTCAGTGGTGCCCAGGGACAGGCCAAGGGACAATGACCAGAAACCAGAACCCAGGAGGTTCCATCTGAACCGAAGGAAGAAGTTCTTTGCTGTGAGGGTGCCAGAACCCTGGCCCAGGCTGCCCAGAGAGGTTGTGGAGTCTCCTTGTGTGGAGAGATTCCAAACCAACCTGGATGTGATCCTGGGCAAGCTGCTGTGGGTGATCCTGCTTTAGCAGAAGAGTTAGACTAGATGATCCCCAGAGGTCTCTTCTAGCCTCCACTATGCTGAGATTCTATGCTTCTGTATAGAACCAAACATCCTCTGCTGGCAGTACTACCTCAGAAAGTGCAGAAACAAGCTTTGCTCTAGCCCCCATGCTCCTGTTGACAGTTAGGTAATTGTATACTAATTGCAACATTAGCTAATTAATTCTGTCAGATAAGTAGCCAAATATTACTCATCCAATTAAGAGCAAGGGAAAATTTGAACCAGAAGGTTAGGTAATTGGACCAAGGACATTTCAGAAGATCAGGGTAATGTTTATAAGACAAAATACTTAACTGGATCATCTTAGCTCTTAGTCTCTTCTGTTGACACCTTATAAAGTAATTTGAAGTAGTAGATTCAGAGCTGCAGAGCAGACTGAATGAAGTGTCTATCCCAAACCAGCTCTTCACTGAGTGTTTTAAGATACACATGCATATACTTCAATGATATTTATTGCATTACACATAAACTTTGTGCCTGAGGTAGGCAGAAAATATTCCTTGACACAGAACTTAAGCAGAAAATCAGTTCAGATTTTGGCCAAATACTGTTTATTTTGCATCTTTAAATTGCTTGAAATAAGATATTTGAATAGAACCATTTGGGGGAGGGATTTGGTTTACTTGATTGATCAAGATAGTGGTATTGAAATAAATTTTTGGCAACACACTCCACTCAGGTTTTGGGATATTATATATTGTTTGGACAAGGAGGATTAAGTTGTTTGGAAAAATACATTTTGGGGTTGGGTTTTTTTTTTTTGGACAATGTGAGTATTCATTGAGGTGATTCCTGCAGGATGAACATCAGCTCAGTTTAACCTACTTTAATCAGGGAAAATACACTGAGAAGCCTGATCTCTATTTTAATAGAAAGGATTCTGGGTGGCATTTCTTCTGGTCACTGGGTGAAACGACATGGATTTACTCTTGTCCACAGGTTAAAAAACTTGAGGTTTACATTTAAAATATATGGATCTCGAGCCTCAAACTTTGCACAGGACCTATTTTAGTTCTTTATCATACTGTGTTTCTGATGGATCCAGGTTTTAACAGGAAAAGTAGAAGCTTATTGATTGAAGCATACGACTGAAGCCTATCTGATGCACTCTGTACAAGGAAGAGCTGGGAAGGGAAGCTAATAATTCCCTCCTTTAACAATAATTGTTTCACCAAAATCTGATTCTGAAGTCACAGAATCATAGAATCATCATGTTTGGAAAGGACCTTCAAGATCATCAAGTTCAACTGATAAAAGCCATCTTTAATGAGGTTGCATGTATGTATCACTGTGTTCTAGCAAAACACGCTTTGAACCACTGCCTTTCCCTGGCTTTTCTACTGTCTGTTTCTACTCCCTTTATTTCTCTTCGCCTTCTTCAGTTTCATCTCTTCATTTCTGATATAAATTAGATAACAATAATCTCTCTTTCTCTGTCTCCTCCTAGACAGCTAAAGCTAGCCACATCCTAGGAAAGAATTACAAGAGCATTTTCTTGTCCAGACTTCAGATGCACCAATGCATCGCTTTAATCTCTTATCACCTTGAATCATATTTCAAGGAGCTGAACTTGCAAAGGCTGAAAAAGAAGCAATAAAATTGTAAATGATTCTAAGTTCATATCTCCCACCCACACCTGTTCTACTTCAACACCTGCCCTCCAGCACTGTCAGGCCAAGACTGGGGCTTGGAAAAACAGCTCTAGTAGTATGACAACTACACGATAAAAACTTACTTAAGTTACTTGCTTTAGCCCCTAGCAATCTCTCTTTCTTACTGAGTTTAAAAGAATTGACTTCCTCTATTGCTTGATGCCAAAGAGAAGTTTCAAATCTAACTTCAATGGCCAGGATATCCATTTTGGAGCAGTAACATCTCATCCCTAAACCTGATTTTCTGTCCTTGAGCTGCCCCATCTTTTTGTCTTGTTGAGTTGGACAATTTGCAAGATGGTCACATTTATGCTCTCCCAATAGCTAAGAATTCAGGCAACCTACTAGTGCATGCATAACAGTGTATCACAAAGACAAATTTTATCGCTACTGGGATCCATAAGAGGAAATACTTGCTCCCTTAAATCAGATTCTTGATTCATAAAGAGCTTGGCCTTTTGCAGAGAATTTTACAGAGTATTGCAGAGTGAGGATCAAAAAAAAAGTGTTAACATTTTCTTAAAATCTTCAGTATTGAAATCAGTTACTTTGGAGCAGAGTAATCTGAATTTATAGCCTGTTCACCTGCTTCAAATGTAGCAGTGGTAATGGATGAGAATATACTTCCAGTACACTTCAGGATGAGGTGGAGAAAAATGTTTGAAAGCTTGTGTTCATAAAAGACCCTAAGTAAGTTCCAACACGGAGAAATACAGTTTTGCAGTCTGATAGAAACATAAGACTGTTATGGTTGGAAAAGACCTTTAAAATCATCAAGTCCAATCACCAACTCAACACCCCCATGCCATTAAACCGTGTCACCAAGTGCCACATCTACACATTTTTGAACCACTCCAGGGATGGTGACTCCACCACTGCCCTGGGAAGCCTCTGCCAATGCCTAACCACTCTTGGAGGGAAGACATTCTTCCTCAAATCCAACCTGAACCTTCTCTGGTGCAACTTAAGGCCATTTCTTCTTGTCCTGTCACTAGTCACTGGCGAGAAGAGACCAACCCCCTCCTGTATCCAGCCTCCCTCAGGGAGTTTTAGAGAATGAGAATGTCTTCCCTGAACCTCCTCTTCTCCAGACTAACGAACACCAGTTCCCTCAGCTGCTCCTCACAAAACTTGTGCTCTAGACCCTTCACCAGCTTTGTTGCCCTTCTTTGGACACCTTCCAGCACCTCAATATCCTTCTTGTGCTGAATAATATGGAGAAGTTTAAGATAAATCTACATTTTATACTTGATTAGTTTTATTTTAACCTTAGAGGTAGAAAACATAAGTTGCAGTGTAGGGAGAGAAATGATGAGTGAATACTTCTGAGTAAAACTACTAAATTCAGTGATATTTAGTTTCCTTTTATAATAATTGTTACTTACAAGTGCTTGGATAAAGTCTACAAAAACACATACAGTGAAACTATATGCTTTGAGTTTTTGGATGACTCCTTTCACCTAAGAATTCCTCCCTGAAGTACAACACTTGAGGTTGATCATTGAGCGTTTCTTTGCCCGCTCCAAGAATACAACATAAAGATGCATCACCCAAGTAAAGAAACACATCTGATATGGTGACTACAACATTGCTTAATGTGTATGCAGCAAAGTATTTCAGGGTTTTTGACTAACAACTTGCAGCCAACTTATTGATTACACACAGATACCTCAGAAATGTGGGCAAAATGAGGCTGGTTTCCAAACAATTCATTCATCAAAACAAGGCTGTTAAATTCCTAACATTATTCATTAATTGTAGTTTGAATAATCTGACTTGAAATGCCTTATTTAACAGGAATAAATAGTTAAAGCCAATCTATCTAATCCAAGGTGATTGAACCAGTGCTTGTCACCAAATAATGCACTGTGAATTGTCATTTCCTCTTGACTGAGGAGTGACTACTGAAGCCAAAGGAGCCATCATTTATCACCTCCAATATACTGGAGGTGTGGGGATAACTTGATCCTAGGGCCATCTAAGCTTTACAACCAGGGCATTAAAGCAAACTGAATAATATTTGTACTAACAGAAAGAGTAATCATTTCATTATTATTAAAACAATGATTAAGAGTGGAAAAATAGCTGCAGCAACAAATCTCTGCTCACACCAGGCATTTTTTACTTCCCATTTCATGTAGGTTATTGGAGACAGTGGAGAAAGTAGGAAAATAAACTAGAGAAGATGGAAATTGTTTGAAGAATTAGTAAGCAACAAAAGAATGACAAATTAATAAGTCACAAAGGAATACACAATTAAGCTTTAAGTCTGTCTTTCCATGCTTTTCAGTTAGCCTCTGGCCAGTTTTGTATGCTCTAAGGAAGATAAACCAAATATCCAAAACCCACAAATATAGAACTTAAAAAGAATAGCATTAGACTAAAGGAGGGGAGACTGAGACTGGATATGAGGAGGAAATTTTTCACACTGAGGGTGGTGAGATACTGTTCCAGGTTGCCCAGAGAGGTGGTAGATACCCTACCCCTGGGACCATTCCAGGTCAGGTTGTTTGGGGCTCTGAGCAACCTGCTTTAGTTGTAGATGTCCCTGCTGACTGCAGGGGAGTTGGACTAGATGACCTTGAAAAGTCCCTTCCAACTATAACCATTCTATGATTCAAATGGTTGGGAAATTCAACCTCTGGGAAAGTCACTTTCTATCCTATGGGAAGGAAGCGGAAATGGGAAATGATCAATAGCAAAAATAAAGCCAGCAATATATAATACATTTAAATGGAAAAACTTCTAAATTTGCAGGCATGAAAAATATGTGAGTGAAGAACTGGATTTAACTAGCTGGAAAGCTCCATGAAACATGAGTTCCAAGTACTGGAAAACTGAAGAAATGAAAAAGAACTAGAGGAATGCAACTGACAGCTACCAAGGAACATTTTAGAGCATGGCAATCCAGCACTTGCAGTAAACACAAAGCTTGAAGACATCCTAGAGACCCATCAAGAGATCTCTGTTGAAGGTAAGACAGATGTTTTTTACTCTTTTTCTTATGTACTTTTAGTCATTAATCTGGTACTCAAAAATCAGTTGAAACTGGACATCACAGACCAAGGCAGGAAGTTCCCCTAACAAAAGGAGGAGCAGGTTAGAGTCCTTTTCTCTCTCTGATATTTAACCTCTACACCCTGTGGTCCTTTCCAGCAATTGAGTTGCAAAGCCCTGTGAGCTATTTCATCCTTTTTACAAAGGCGTAAAAGGTGATTTCATGTTGTCATAGAGAAATTAAATGACCTATTTTCTCAGAGGTGATACTTCATACAAAAGCAACATTTCTCTAATACATAGTTAATACTTTAGGCTGAAGAACATCATAGAATGACAAATGTTACTTACAGAGTGGCTGAGCTCAACCTGATCCTTTCCAACTCCTGATCTCTCTGTCAATAACCTGAAAGATAATTTCAATATAAATTGAACGCTCTGCATTTGATGTGGAGATTAGTTAGAACCTCTTCCCCCCTCCCAATCTACTTCTTTATAGTTTTATGTCTACTGCAGGAATTATCACCTAGAATGGAGGAACAATTCACTTCTTCAAAATCATATCCACACTTCCACCATCATTTTAACATATTTGGGAAATATCATTGAGGAAAAGAGATTTCCTTGATCTCCAGCCTACAGAACCTCACAGGTGTTTGATTTCAGCTGGGATTACAATGTAAACCCCATTTAAATCCAGGTCTAGGAACTGCAACTTAATTTTTCCTTTGTGATGTTGGTGTTCCATTGTGAGGATTCCACCATGTAGTTGGTCTTGGGGCAGTCATAGATCAGCTTCATCAATTATCCTCTTTATTTTTAAGTAGAAAAGATGAAAAATAAATTTACTGGAAAAAAAATAGATATTTAAGGATTTTAGATGTTTTCTCTTAGTTGCCTGAGCATGTAATTAGCATGCATATCACTGGTTTTGCATTTGAATCATCAGAAATTCCCCGGAGAAACTTCATGCTCTGGATTGCTTTCTTCTTCAAAGATAAGACACCAAGGAATGGAATAAAGTGTTGCCATCCCCTTCACAGGAGGAACACAGGGACTTGTAAAAAGCCATGAGAACACGTGGTTTTTTGAAGCCATTAGGTATAATTTTCTGTTTCTGGTCAAAAAAACAGTGTTTATTTTCATACAGCCTTTAGGAAACAAAAATTTCAGTCAGAATATTCCTGGCCACTAGTGTTTAGAGTTAACATCTTCTAAAGGAACTTCTTTTTACACAAACACTGAAACAAACTCTTTTTGACATGGACATTAAAGTTACAATTGGGATATAAAAGGTGGAAAGAGAATATTTATAGTCCTTATAAACTGAAAAATAAAAACCCCAAACATTTATAAACTGCAACTTAAACATTTTATTTTTCAACTTTTAATTTGCCATACATGGGAAAGAAAATTTGCCAAGAGGACACTGCTTCTCAAAAAGAAATTTGAGAGCTTTACTCTCAAAAAGAGATTTATCAATGGGATGCTCATTTTCTATTATTTGAAAGAAATTTTAAAATCTAATTGGAAAGTATAAAGTATAGAATTTTTATCTCTCTTTTTTTTTAAATTTTTATTTATTCTATACTAGTTTGATGTGTTGAGAAGAACCTGAAAAGGACCACATTTCAGTGGTGCAGAAACATTTCCCATGACTCGAAGTCATAACTTGATGGGCTAATAAATTTAGACAGCAAACCTGTGGAGAAACATTTCACCTGTTTCTGGCTAGATGATTCCATGTGATTAGGCTTAACATAAAATAGAATTAATTCTTAGAGTGGATTGTGTAAAAGAATTTAGTAAACCTGTGTCAGCTCTGTTGAGGAGCAAAAGCAACGTGACAAAAATGTTTGCCCACATGGTCCCATGGACTGCAGTGAATTCTGAGATGAAAGATTTTGCCTGAAATTGAGTCTCCTGCAAAATATATGTATATATATATATATATACACACACATATATATATATATATACAAGCATACATGCTTTAAATGATGATTTCTTCCCTTCAGCCATGAGAGCTTTAAGTCATTACCATGGCAACTGTTTGCATCAGCATACTCCTTTTCTCTCCAGCTCTTTCAGTATCATTAAATCCTTGCTAATACTTTATTATTCACTATCTTTTCAGCCCATATGCATTTCAGGATCTCATTTCTTTAACAAATTGTGTCTGACAAAGGAGAAAAACTTACAGTACAATAAACAAGGCTATTAATTACTCTGTGGAGCAGTGAGCCACTCTGTTTGTCAGCAATGTTAGGCCTTCCAAATGATGGCACCCAGAAATTAAGCATGAATATCTTCTATTATTAGGGTGTATATCCTTCTTTTTTTCTTTGCATTTATTTATCATAAAGAAAAGTGAGGTTGCATTTATTATAGCTGTGCCTTCCATCCTGCTAAAACAAAGCAAAAGGAGAAGAAAAAGGCATTCAGCCTGGGAACATGTAAGGAAAAAATATGTCACTATGGCAACCAAAATGTCATTTGTTATATTTTACTCATTAAAGCATGGGAGATTAATAAAAGAGAGGAAAAGGTCCTCTAAATTTAGGGAGATCATCAGTTATGATGTATTTATTTCTGGAAGGCCAGTTTGGGTGGTTACCAGTTTAGAGGCCCTGTCTTAAATCTCTTATTTACGTGAACAAGTCCTCACCCATGGAGGAATTTTCATTCATCTTCTGAAGTCTTCCTGCTTAAACAGTTCCTTCACAGATGATATTAGGATCAAATTCTGATCTTGGAAACACCAATTTCAATAAAATGTAACTTAGCTGTATTTGTCTTCAACATCACAGCAAAGTAACCAAGATGGTATGTTGACCTCTGCTGGAGAGAAAGCTGAAATTGGCTTTAATTTCACTGTATATTGAATATTCCATGTAATAGGATGAGTGTCAGGTCCTTAACTACTTTTCTTCAGGCCATGAAATCAACCTCTTTGAAAATCCAACATTTACTTTGGAAGTAAGTTGGATTGTGCATGCTGGGGTCTGTCTGATGGGCAGCTGAAAAAATTGGAAAGAGAGATGCTTGGCAAGAAAAAAGGGAAAATGCACCAAACTGTCAACATTTGCTTTTGAGAGTCTTCAAAGACCTTGTGAGTTTCATGTGCCAGCTTCATTCTGCTCTAGCATCTACCTGAGCAATGACAAAGCTAAAAGGTAGTGACATCAGGCATAGCCATGGGATTCAGGATGCTCAGTTACTGCCCGGATAGGTCAGCAGGGCATGCTTTGCCTTGTCCTTTCAAACTATGGAGGTAGACATGAAACTAACCTTTTGTGCTTAAATAGCTATAGCCTAAAGGAAAAAATAGAGTCATACCATGGCTTGGATTGGAAGAAGCCTAAAGATCATCTAGTTCCAAGCTCCTGCCATGGGTTGTTCCCAGCCCCACCTGGTCTTGAGCACTGCCAGGGATGGGGCATCCACAACTTCTCTGGGCAACCTCTTCAGTAAAATAAGAGTTGATGGCTATTTCCATACACTCTTTTTTGTGATTTTGTTTTGCTTCTACTTATTTTCATCTGTTTCATTCTTGCAAGATATGAACCAAGTAAATCTTTTTGCTTTGGTATTTTAACTAGTTCTAATGTATACAGGATATGCATGCCATAAGGATTTGAGGGTTTGGTTTGGTTTGGTTTGCTTTGCTTTGCTTTTTTTCACCAATGAGGCATTAATGAGCTGGCAAAAATATTTCTGGTGATAGCAACACCAGTTTAACATAGAATCATTTAGATGGGAAAAGACCTCTAAGATCATCAAGTCCAACCATCAACCTAACACCTCCATGCCACTAAACCATGTCCCTCAGCATCAGATCTATATATTTTCTGAACCCCTCCAGGGATGGTGACTCCACCACTTACCTGGGCAGCCTCTCCCAATACCTAACCACTCTTGCAGGGAAGAGATTGCTCCTAATATCCAACCTGAGCCTAGCCTGGCACTAATTCAAGCCATTTCCTCTTGTTCTATTGCTAGTCACTTGTGAGAAGATACCAAGCCCCACCTGTCAATTTTGTCATCTCTATTATTGTAGTATTTTCTGACACAAAAGGAATGTTTAAAGTGCTCAGGCACTTAAGTTTCTTGACTACATTAAAGAAAGCCCTTTGGTTCCTCTACTGGATCTGAATGCCAGAAGCACCTAGTTGGCCTTGAAGTTGCTGGGTCTGATCTGGATGATTATCTAAGCCGAGCTCCAAATTTTGGTTGCTGTTCTTGCTCG
Source organism: Bucco capensis (assembly GCA_013396975.1). Lineage (NCBI taxonomy): Eukaryota > Metazoa > Chordata > Aves > Piciformes > Bucconidae > Bucco > Bucco capensis. The sequence goes on along the minus strand of VWZO01021175.1, from coordinate 79,608 downwards.
CAACAAATACAAAGCACAGAGGAAAACTGCATGGCTAGCATGGTCATCTCTTCACCATCATTCCTACTGTTTCTGATCTCTTCATGTTTTCCTTCCAGACTTTGTGTTGCTAATTTGGAAGCAGAGGTAGATATCATTAGGAAAGCAATGATGCCAACAATTTTTCAACATGATAGCAAGAATTTTCCATCATTTTTGGGGTAGGGTAGAGGATAGAACTGTGTACTTGAAAGCTGATTTTACTTTCTCTCTGTATCAGCAATCTTGCAAAAGACTTGGTGTTTGAGGAGTTTGTGATCTTGGACAAATCATGTCTACTCTAATGGATCTTAGAGCTTTGAAAGTCCTTATGTTGAAGGTATCACCATGCTAGCACCCTACACCTAAATCCTTCTGGTCCAATTACTGTTATAGGTAGAAGTCGACCTTCAAATAAGAATGCAGTGCTTTGATAGCCTAAACTGACCTTAGATGTGCTTAGACACCAGCACTACTTTTCTCCAGATGCTTTTGAAGACATCTAAGTTCTTTCTTCTCTCTGGTCAAGAATGCTAGAAGAGAGACCTAAATAAGAGCCTTGTTGTTCAAAGAACACATAGCTCAGGTACTTGTAAGCAGTGCTGGATGAAATAGTCGTGGAAATTCAGCACCAGGCAGACATATGCATAGTTCATTCCAAATAGCATCCCTGTTCCTACAGTACTCTGACAAACAGATATAAATAATTGGGCTCTGTTATGCAGACATCATGAGGGTGATGATATATGAGCAAATAGAAAGTTATTTTGAAAGAGCCAGTTAATCAGCTCTGCCAAAAGGCAGCCTTGCAATAACACAATAGAACTATAATAAGCACTAGAGCTGGATCAAAATTTGATGGGAGATTTTGATCAGGCCCACATAAAATAATATTCATATGTTATTTATTTATTTTAGTTTGGCCAGAAAATGAAGGTATTTTTCAACTTCAAGGTTTGGGTTTTTTCATTAAATTAAACAATAGTTTATCTAGAAATGTAGATTTTGAAACTATGTCCACACCCTACAAGGTAAACTTTTCAAGTGGGATTAATTGCATTGAACTTTACCTGAGTAAATAACACTCTTTAGCTAAACAATACTATCTCATCTACCTGCATCTCTAGGAACATTTGCTTTTATTTCTAGCCCTGAAGCTACGGAAAAGGAGAGTGAGCAACATCTCTAAATATTTGTGGTCTCCATCTAGGTGTTCATAAAAGCTAGAAGAATCATCTCCTGAATAGAATCACAGAAACACAAAGGTTGGAAGAGATCTCTAAGATCATCAAGTCCAACCATACCTATCACTACCATACCACTAAACCATGGCTTTAAGTAGAGCATCTAGATGTTTCTTAAGCACTTCCAGGGATGGTAATTCCAACACCTCCCTGGGCAGCTTGGACCAAGACTTAACAACTCTTTCAGTAAAGAAAATTCTCCTTATAGCTAATCTAAACCTCTCCTAGTGCAATTTGAGGCCATTTCCTCTCATCCTCTCACTGTTAACCCTGGAGAAGAGACCTACAGGTCTTGCTACAACCTCCTTTCAGGTAATAAACCTCTTCCCACTCATTCTAGATAGAGCACATGTTGCTCAGCCTCAGCATTTGCCTTTTTAGAAGGTTTAAACAAGAAGCCTTCAGTCTCTGGTTGCATTGTTTAACCTGAATCCCCTCCTGCCCCCTTTTTTGTTGTTGTTCTTTGATTTGTTCAATCAGCAAGGACTATACACAAATTGGTGGAAAACAATAGTCCATTCCCCAAACTGTTTATTGACTGTTTGCTCAGGGAGAAAATAAAACAAGTTATAGGAAGGTGTTGACTTCAGCAACTGAGTCTTTTATTTTCAGCAGTAAAAGTAATCACAAAAGAAATAAAAGCAAATTAACTGATCAGATATTTTGGTCAACAGAATGGGAAAAGAGAGGGGGCTGGAAAAGGCAAGAGATGAGTGAGATGAATGATGGCACCATAAGTGCTCATCTATGTAAAATCGTTACAACATAAACCTTATCTGAATTCAGGGAAGCTCTAACTCCACCTACCCTCGCCCAATGTCTCCCCAGTGCTCACCACATTGGAGTAGGTTAACAACCCTGAAATCCAACACTATGTCTTTAAAGATCCCCAGAGTTATAAAACATTAGAGGAGTCTTTCACAGGAATCTGCAACTGCACTTTTGAAAACATGAAGGGTGAGAAAACTGGAATAAATTGTCCTGTAAAAGGCCTTGTAAACCAAAACTCCTTAACTGGCTACAGCTTTAGGCATGGGAGGACAACACAGATAATGTGATGAGTTGATCCCTGCCCGGTAGAAGTTATCAATGAAACCAAATGTCAACAGCAAAGGAAAGGAGACAGTTCTTGGCCACTTATCAGAAATATGTGGACTTTTCTTCTTCTGACAGTTCAAATGGATGATTCTGTCATCCAATTCCACCTCAGGGAATTATTAAAAACACCAGAGCAATCGATGCCATCTGGGAGAAGAACATGAATGATGCCATGTGAGACTGCCCTTGAGATATTAAGGGGATACTAAAATCTTCTGGGCTTTTATTCCGGCAACCTTGAAACAGCGGAATATGTAATGAATGAAGGAGTCTAAATATGATTTCAAGGCAAAAACCTATGGAAAGAGGCTTTCTTTCCCCTCACCCTACAGTACTTTTCTATGCAGAGGCTATTTCACTGAGGCCATTCCTCTTTCTTTGTATTCCATACCCAAGGGAACATTAGGTACAACCACAAAATCCTCTAATATCCTTCCTGAAGGAGCCTTCTGCTTGTCTGATCATACAATTGGCATAATTTCTTCAGGCGATTTCTCTGGGTTTGTCCTCAGAGTAAATAGAACTCTGAGAACAAGTCTGTAGGAACTCAACCCTTGCCTGGATTAGGACACAACAGGAGGTTGTGGTTATGTTTATGATGTTTGCCAAGATGTTTTTAAGCTGAATAAAGTTGACCAGTTTATTTGAGCTGTGTGCTGCTTAGCCACAAGTCAGAACTAGTAAAACAAGAACTGTCCATCACCTCTTTTCCAGAGGGGAGGGTTGGGGTATTTTTTTGAAGTAGTAACTCCAGGGACATACCAGAAAGGATGGTATATTTAAGAAACTCTTGGTTTTGCATAGGGTTTGTGCCTAGTGGTCCAGATGTTTCCAACAGTCTGCTTTCCAGAAACAGATCTTAGCATAGAATCATAGAGTTCTTTTGGTTGAAAGAGACCTAGGAGATCATCAAGTCCAACCATTTCCTTAACAATGCCAGGTGACCACTAAACCATGTCCCTTAGCAACACATCTAGATGTCTTTTAAATCCCACCAGGGATGGTGACTCCACCACTGCCCTTGTCAGACTCTTCCAATGCCTAACCACTCTTGCAGGAAAGAATTTTTTTCTACAATCCAACCTGAACCTCCCCTGGCACAAATTCAGGCCATTTCCTCTTGTTCTATTGCTAGTCACTTGTGAGAAGATACCAAGCTCCACCTCACAGGTGCAGGGAGCTGTAAAGAGTGAGAAGATCTCCTTCAAGCCTCTTCCAGGCTAAACAACCCCAGTTCTCCTAGTTTCTCCTATCAAGACTTGTGCTCTAGACCCTTCCACTTACTTAGAGGAGGAGGAACTAGCAGGCTGCAGCACCCTCCTTCTCCCACAGCTGAGTCTGGTCTGATAGACTAATATTCTCTAGTCTGATGCTAACTTGCTCAGGTGTAAACTGGAGTCTGATACACCAACAGCTTGTCAAAGCTTGTAAACTTCTATGGGACAGTCTCAATTAACTGCAATAACTAAAACCAACAAATCTACTATATACCATGCAGAATCCATGCAAAACTTGAGTTTAGTCTTGATTTCATTGGTGATAATGAAAGCATTTGTAATTTGCGGATGAATAGTACAAGTACTCCAAGTCACTGAACACATTTCATGCTGCTGAGTTAGTGCTGCAAAGGAAAAAAAGTCACCTGGGTGATTTAGGGGATGGATTAGTGCTTGGAAAAGGATGAGCATTAAGAAAGTAAAGTTACTTAGTATTTTGTTGCATTATTTACTGGCATTTTGGATTGTGATGCATATTATCAAACTGCAATTAGTAGAGTGTAGAGGATGTTATCTCTGGAAAAGAGGTGATGGACAGTTCTTGTTTTACTAGTTCTGACTTGTGGCTAAGCAGCACACAGCTCAAATAAACTGGTCAACTTTATTCAGCTTAAAAATATCTTGGCAAATATCATAAACATAATCACAACCTCCTGTTGTGTCCTAATCCAATTTCATCCCAAATTTTCCACTCCCCTATAATCCTGAAACATTCTTGAGGGGCAGTGGTACCCATTTTCTACAAGCTACTTCTCACAGTCCAGAGCTAACAATGTTAAGTCTTTCTAAGATGTTGCTATCAGGCTGAATGCCCTTATATTTGGTGGGATCTGGCTCTAAGGAAATATGAAAATAAAGTAGTTATTAACTTGATTAATTAAAATAGTCGTTCTGGTGGAAAATAGGAGGTGCTAATTTTAAGCTCTTAATTTAGTGAAGCTCTGTAGGTTCCCTCTGCAGCCAAGAGAAAGTTCCAGCAATTGATTCAGTTACTCTGAATTGTAGTTCAGAGGAGTTTCTCCTTTTTACTCACTGTAGAGAGATCACCTATGAAGATTCATCTCCTAAATTAGGGACCTAAATAATATGTTTAACAGAAGAATACTCCACAGCATGTGGTTTGTACCTGGAGTCACATGACAAAACCAAGATCAGGTATGAAATCAGGACCAACCTGCAGATCCAACAACAAACATAATATGTTCCTACTCTTTGTTAGCCATCCAGTCTGACATGGTCATACTTGCCTATCTTAAAATACAGTTTAAAGCTCTCTGCTTTTAAAACTATATTTCACAAGGTGTCACCTGAGAGAATGACTCAATGATGTGTCATAACTATTCTCCATTTTCTATCCATGGGACTGCATGGCAGAAAGCCTGAAAATGAGAGTAGGAGAAGTAAATAAAGAAGTAGTGACACCAGCAAGCAGAGCAACCCAAAGAAATGAGGAGAGATTGAGTGAGACCTGAGGTTTAAGGTCACATAATGCTCTGTGGAGTTTGGGAGGGGAGAATGGCAAAAGAAGGCAATGAAGAAAGAATTCCAGGAATGAATTTCTAGATTATGACTGAGATGTGAAGAAGATTATTAGGAATATTAAGCTCCAAAACAAGAACAGTTCTAAGTTCTAGACTATGAGTTCTGGTTTAAATCAAGTTCATTTCTATGTACTGCGTGATTTTTGGCCATTTCTTTGTTTGCACCACTCTTTTAGTGTACCTAAGCAAGGCAAAAGAGCCCCAAGTGTGCAAATGAGTCTAATTGAAGTAATTTTGAAAAGCTGCAGGTTTAGTTCTGTCATACCTTTGACTATTTTGTCTATGTAGTAGGCAGCTAAAGCTCACTGAAAGGCTTAGTCATGTTGTGATTTCCATGCACATACTCACACAAAGGAATCAGAAAGGATTACATATGCTCCTTAAAGTAGCTGTAGCATCTTTCAGTGTATTAGAACATTATTTGCAACTGTGGTATCTCCAGATATCCCCTGATTGAACCAAATGACTGTCATTTTTCTCCCATCCAAGCCCACATGAACATTCTGACTCAAACACCTCCATCAGCTGTAATGGATGTGCTTTGAAAAGGAGGATCATCAAAAATACTAGTGTGAAAAAGGTAGCCTGAAAACTTCATCAGCACCAGAGCTCTGTGGCTGAGGACTACTGGTGACCTTGATTCCAGTTAGAGGTTACCAAAAATCTTCTGCTTTGAAACAGAGGAGGGGAAAAAATAATACAATTGGAAAACTTTGATGAAACTGTCAGGCTCTGAAAGTCAGAGACTACCCTGGGGACAGAGATAATATTTCTGAGTAGACTTCAGTAAAGATTCATTCTCTTCGAGGTGTAGGAGGAGGATAAAAAGTGATTTGAAATGATTTTCCTGATGGCATTCTGTTGGCAGAGGTTTTGTCTTTCTGGCTTTGAAAATCTACATGGAACAAGGACATCATCAATATGACAATCTCCTACTGAATTTTTCAAATGTGTCTTGTTCTCAGCTGAAGAAAGGCAAAAATCCTGTTGCTTAGCTTCAGATCAAATACACTTACACTTGAAATGCAAAGTTCAAATTCACTATTCTTATTTGAAGAGAATTTGTGAATTGGACTTTTTCTCCTTTGGAAGAAGATCATCCACAGAAAGTAAGTTTGGAAGAACTTTTAGTAGATCATCTATTTCAGTTCCTATTTCTACCTCTAAACTTGACACGTAGGCAGTCTAGTATAGGAAGGCCAACATTAGCTCTGCTTTCATACTGCAGGGCCGTTCTTCCTTGCTTCCTTTCCCTTCCTGTCATGTAAACAAATTTTTAGCTGTGATCCAGCAATTCAGCTGGATTGTAACTAGTGGTTGTAAGAAATCAACCAAAAACCAGAAGCTTCTCAGTGTTGCAAAAGTGCAGTAGCTTAGGTAAACTGAGGCAGCATACCCAATTTTCATAGATTGTTTTTCTGTGGTTTTAGAGTTGCTCAGCCTGATAGGATAGATATTTGCTACTGTAGAAATACTGAAGAATAGGATTTGGCAAATTTCTTAGCAAAAGTTTGGGTAAATATCACTGATGAAAATATATCTGATTTATCATATATAGTTTACATAATCATAAAATATATATGATGGGTTAACTCTATTTTTGTCTAAGAAAATCAAAGGGAAAAGGCAAATTCTCTAGAGATAAGTAGATGGTTTACACTGATTTTTCCTTGACCTGATATCCCCTTTCTATGCCAGATGACATCTGAGACTATTAGAACCAAACCTTTGTTAAACTCTTTTAGTGCACTAAGATTTTTGTATGCTAAAGAGACATTATGATGTAAACTGCTACACCGTGGGACTGTATGGATTTTGGAACCAGTGATTTAGGAATGCAATATATATCCTGGAATCACAGAATCAGGATGGTTGGAAAAGACCTCTGAGATCATTGAGTCCAACCATCTACCCAACAATCCCATGCTCACCACTAAACCATGGCCCCAGGCACCACATCTTCATGGTTTTTGGAGCCTGCATGAGAAGTTGTGATAAGGTAGCTTGGGGTTTTGTGTGATTTTGGGGGTTTTGTTTGTTTATTTGTTTAACTTTGCATAGTAGGTTCAATTGTTCAATACATACTAATGGTAAATCTCAGTTTATTATTCCTGATATAGTACTGGAGAGAGAATAATTTCTTTATATTAAAATTGATATGGAAAGACCCTTGGTAGGGAATTAAAAATAATGGATTTAAAAGATTCTGCACCAGGCTCCTGTGGTTTGAGCAACTTTTGTTGCCATGGAAACTGAATGCAACAGTTTCAACTATTTTTCAACTAAAAAAAATGTAGGTTTTTGTCTTTTCCATGAGAAAATGAAATCAGTAAGAAGACTAACTTAATGACTAACTATCAGAGAACTTCTTATTGTAGGTTTTGATCTGTTCAGATGTCCAAATTCAAATGGAAACTGAAAGTCTTTCCTTGGATTCAGTATGTCATACACTTAGATTAAAAGAAAGCCTATTTAACTCTTTCAATCTGCCTGCTAATCATGCAATTTGGTAACTACCTGTGCTGTTAAGGACATTGAGGTGCTATGTAGATGATGTGTAGGTGATGATGTGTAGATAATATGTAGATGATTTGTAGATGATTTGTAGATGATGATGTGTAGATGATATGTAGATGATGTGTAATCTGGTGCAAATCAGTTCTCCAATACTGTCTGATAGTTACTGTGCTTGTTCAATCAGTTTTTCATCAGGAAAGCAAGTAATTCAATTAAACCTAAGGAGCCAAAAAGTATCTCTTAGAAATATAACCCACCCTGCTAAAAATCACAACACTGTCCACTTCAGGTTAAGTGTAGGGTATCTTGACTTTTGCTGCTTTTAATTTCTAAGGGCAGTGGAGCTGTGGGGATTCATGAGCATAAACATCAGTACATGAACAAGAGGAAGAGTCTGCTGGAGTTTCAGAGCAGGGTTTCACCTTTTGGAGTGAAAAATCCACAGGCAAACCAGAAGTACCTTCTTCTTTTTGTTTAGTTTCATTAATTTGAAGTGCTATATCAGCTTAGAAAGGCTAAGAGGGATGACCTGTCTTGCAGAACTAGCTGGGAACGCACTTAGTGCTACGCAGAAGGACCAAACAGCAGCTGTGTGGTTTAGAAAGAAAAGAAAATGTGTTTAAGTGTTTGGCTTTTTTTAAGCTGTTGGCTTTTCTAAGGTACACAATTGCAAACATTCCAACTGGTCTGCAGTTTTCTGAGAGAAAGAAGGTAGAAACCCAAGTATTCTTGACAAGTTCCAACTGATCTAGACACAGTTAAAATATATGATAGCAGGTGAGTATGAAAGGCTCTGCTGCTTTGTCCAGCTTGAGAACTATCCTTTATTTCCCCTTCTCAAACACTGAAGGCTGAGCCTAGTGTTCTGGCCTCTGTAAGACAACAAAAATAAAGGACCCTACAAAAAAGATGGAGACAGAGTTTTAGCAAGACCTGATGGGACAGTACAAGGGGTGTCGGTTTGAAACCAGAAGAGGGAGATTTAGACTAGAGAAAGAGGAAATATTTTTCACTGTATGTGAAAGTCAGGTTCATGACCTCCTGAGGAACCTTAATATACATAAGTCTATGGGACCTGATGAGATGCACCCCAGAGTCCTAAAAGAATTGGCTGATGTAGTCACCAAGCCACTCTCAATGATATTTGAGAAGTCCTGGCAGTTAGGTGAAGTCCCTAGAGACTGGAAGAAGGGGCATGTTCCACCCATTTTCAAAAAGGGTGTAAAGGAGGACCCTGGCAACTACTGCCCTGTTAGCCTCACCTCTGTGCCTGGGAAAATCATGGAGCAGATTCTCCTAGAAGTTCTGCTAAGGCACATGGAGGAGAGGGAGGTGATCAGAGACAGTCAGCATGGCTTCACTAAGGGCAGATCCTGTCTGACAAACCTGGTGGCTTTCTACGATAGTGTGACTACCTCAGTGGACAAGGGACAACC
>VWZO01021175.1:37305-70317 GCA_013396975.1 Bucco capensis | reverse complement strand
GGGCTGGAACACCTCTCCTACAAGGACAGGCTGAGGGAGCTGGGATTGTTCAGCCTGGAGAAGAGGAGACTTCGGGGGGACCTACTAGTGACTTTCCAGTACTTAAAGGGAACTTACAAGAAGACTGGAGAGGGCCTGTTTGCAAAGGCCTGGAGTGAAAGGACAAGGGGCAATGGTTTTAAATTGGAGAGGAGTAGATTTAAATTGGACATTAGGAAGAAGTTCCTCACCACAAGGGTGGTGGAACACTGGAACAGGTTGCCCAGGGAGGTGGTTGAGGCCCCATCCCTGGAGGCATTGAAGGCGAGGCTTGCCAGGTCTCTGGGCAACCTGATCTAGATGGGGATGTCCCTGCCCAGTGCAGGGGGGTTGGACTAGATGACTTCCAGAGGTCCCTTCCAACCCAAACCATTCTATGATTCTATGATTTTATGCTGAAGGTGATGAGACACTGTCCCAGGTTGCCTAGAGAGGTGGTAGATGCCACATTTCTGGAACCATTCCAGCTCAGGTTGTTTGGGGCTCTGAGCAACTTGATCTAGTTGCAGATGTCCCTGCTGACTGCAGGGGGGTTGGACTAGATAACCTTGAAAGGTCTCTTCCAACCCAAACCAATCTATGATTCTATTGGCTCAACGGTATCTGGAGAGAGCATGTTGTGTTATCACCCACCACTGAGCTGAATGCTCACAGTGTCTGTCTAACAGATGGAAAAGTTTTGCCTCCAATGGGTAAAAGTGTGAGACTGAACTGTTAGTCTGAGTGGATTTCCATTTCCTTCTAGGCAAACGGAGCTTTCAAGAGCAAACCTTCTGGAAGAGCCTACTAAAATCTTATCTGTAGTGACTTTTGATTGCAAAGCACTGGTGCTGTTGGCAGCACAGCTGTATCGGTAGCAACAATAGTGGGAGCCTTGCTAAGATGACATTTTCAGCATGCACAGTTAAGGGGCAGGGGTCAGCAAACATCCAGCAGAAAGAGATAACTACTTCAGCTACCAGTGATGGTATTTACAGAGAGGAAGAACCTGTATGGTAACTTTTGTTACCCAAGCTGACATATACCTGCACTGTAAATGGCCATTATTTCAGATTTATAGAATGGAAGAGCACAAGGTTGATGATTCATATAATGACTAAGCTCTAGAAGCACTAAATGTTGTTTCCCTGTCAGAGGTGTAGGATAAAATTAGTTGGTATTTCACATTCAGCTAATAGCGGAAAATACAATATGAAATGACTAGCAACCTAGCAGGCAGCCTCCCTAAAGAGGTCAAAACCTGACTGCTTAATGGCAGATGAGATGTCCTTTCACCTGTTAATTTTCCAGGCAGATTTGAAGAAGTTGGGACAGAAATGCTAGGAAGTTACTTGTCATTTTCTCCTCCTTCCCTGGGGAGAGAAACTTTTCAGTCTGGCACTTCCACAAACTCTCTTCATATCAAAGATCTCTTACAAAGCTGCAGTCCTGAGACTTTCCTCACTTTTTGACATTGATAAAAGAAAATACTTTCTTAATTATTCATCCATATGCCAGAAATATGCAAAAAAGAAGAGAATTATTGTTTCCTGTAGAGCCTTTTTTATTCCAGCTATCTACAAAAAAAATCCAACAACCCACTTAATAAATAAATAAGAGTTTTCATCTGCTGGCACTGTAGTAGGGATATAGGCAAAGAGAGCACCTACTATACCTTTACGAATAGTTTTCATACATCAGATATTAGACATGACTGAGAGGATGCTGCTACCTGCTTGCCCAGGGACTCTGGGGCAAGGAATTTTTCTTTCACGCTCCTCTCCTTCTTCTCTTACAACATCAGCTATTAACTGGATATTAAAAATTCATCCTGAATTCCAGGATGCATGATGTCATTGAAAACTTCAGACTTAAGCCTGTTAAAGGGAACAGACAAAAGTGATTTTTTTTCCCAAGTGCTTCTGGTGCTCTCAGCATAAAACTGCTTTTGGAAGCTCCCTCTCTCTTTGCCGCCTTCTTCTTCTTGCAAGCACACAATATGTTCTTCTCAGGCTAATCTACTTAACGTGTTATCAAATTTATTCTCCTCGCTGTTGCTGTTTCTGCCTATTCTTTGCAACACCAGAGATATGGGACTGGTTTTGAATATATAGAAGTCATCTTTATTAATTTTCAGTAAGTCCTTAACAATCCCTTTTGGATTTTCTCCCCTTCAAGCCTTAGTGAAAGGAACAGAAAGATGTTTCTATCACAACTGCTGGCAGAAAGCTTAAGCTGAAAAGCTGGGTGCAGACAAAAGTGGGTTTCCTAGGTGGTTGGATCCATTTCTCAGGGATCTGAGGACATCAGCAGTTCTTGTGTATTGGATGTGGCCAGGTCATGCCATTAAAAAAAAAGATCCCAAAGCAGCAGGGTGGAGGGAAATCACTTTAGTTCTCTCAACACTGGGATCTTGGATTTTCTAAACCCACCTTTTCCTAATGGTGAATACTAGATGTTCCTCATTTGTCAGTGATAAAGAGGAAACACAGACCCTTTCAATGAGCAAAGTTAATTATCTACATCAAACAAGTATTGTAGTCAATGGACTAAATCCACTGCTGGTGTAATTCAAAGTGAATGATTTACATCAGAGATGAATTTTCCTTATTAGTTTCATGGAGTGTTACACTGGATGAAGTTTAAATAGGAGGTTGCTTGTTGAATAGATAGTTGCTACAAAACATGGAATATATATATATATATGGAGTTGTATGCATATATATATGGTGGATTGACTTAGTATATAGGATTGGTTGACCTTGGTTGACCACCAGCTGCCCACCAAGCAAGTATAAAAGGCAAGAAGAGGAAGCTCAGGGGAGACCTTCTGGCTCTCTACAACTCCCTGAAAGGAGATTGTAGCAAGGTGGAGGTTAATCTGTGAGGTTTAAGTTGGACACTGGAAACAATTTCTTCCCCAAAAGGGATGTCAAGCCCTGGCCCAGCCAGGTGGAGCTTCCCCATCCCCATCCCTGGAGGGGATTGAAAAGGTGTGGAGATGTGGTGCTGAGGGACATGGATTTTTAAGGACTATTTCTATTTATAGATAGAGGACATCTCCCTGTTTAGTGCATTTTTAAGTAATGCTTCAAGAGTTTGAAGTTAAACTGCTACCACTTGGAGAAAAAAAACCCGAACAAAAAAATACCCCAAATGAACAAAAAGCCACATCCCCAAACACGCCAAAAAACCCAACAAAACCAAACAAAAACCCACAAAAAACCCAATCAAAAATAATAATTAAAAAAAACAACAACAAAAAACAAAGTAAGAAATCCCCAACCAGCCAAAAACCAAATAAAAAACCTCCAAGAAAAAAAGGCAAAGAAACAAAACCCCACCAAAAAATACCAAAACCCCACCAAAAAAACCAATCAAAATTCTGAATGCTCCAGAAAGTGAAAAGCAAATTTAGAAAGTAGATCTCTTTAAATTCTTTTGTTTCCATTCAGATCAAAAAAGTAGTTAACTGACATATTAAATTTAAAATAACTTCCATTTAAAGCAAGTCTTGAAACAGTTTTCTTTTTAAAGTATCAACACCCAGAATTTTGGTCCTATCAAAATCACTTCCTTGCTCTTCTCATGAGAAGAATTTCCAGTCAGATATAGGTGAGTTTGCAGATATTAAATATACAATTTACAGGTTATATATATATAACCTGTACATTTTGTATACATACAAAATATGACTATATATGTGCAGGTTTTTCAGTGTAAAATGGAATAAGATACAAGAGAGCTCACAACTCCCCTGGGTATGATGTTGAAAGCTCAGAAAGAAAATCTAATGCCCAGAATCAAGTGTTGCATTCCCATTCTAGCTGCATTTCTAATAGCAAAAAGAAGATAGAGAAGTTTAACATTCAGCTTTTGTGCTAAATATCCTTTATATACACCTTGGACAATGAGGTAAAGGAGAATAGGTGAAAATAAACAGTGCAAAGAAATCCTGTTACCTATTTTCCCTGATACCTGTTGTATTCCCTTTATCTGGAGGCAAATCTAGGACCACACATCCTGCTTTCACATAATATCAGATAAGGACTAAATCATGAGGCACCAGAATTTCTAATACAATTGAATATTTGGATTTTTTAATGGGAGTAAGAAATTAATAGAACTATAATGATAATTCAAAACAACCATCCCAGAATCAGCATTGAAACCTCTGGAGTGAAAAAGAGGAAGAGAATTACCAAATGACTCTTGCACAATCAAAATTACTCCCAGAAAGATGTTTTACAGAAGGAGGAAAAGCAATCTCTAAATGTTTAAAAGAAAAAAAACAATGGTGCTACCTATTCTTTGGTGTGTGTGTGTGTGTGTGTGTTGTAAAATGAGTAATCAGCCTTCAAATTGGCAGCAGAGTATTTTTCCTTAATTATACCACCTCTTGTTTGCCTGCATTTATTTCAAAGAAGCCCCTATTTTTACAGAACATGAAAATAACACCAGGAGCTATGAAGATCTCCTGCACAAAAATAACATCTCACTGAAATCAGTGTTGGCTGAGTCAACCTGAGTTCAGGCATGTCAATCACAGGATTGCTCTGCCAAGCCTCCACTTGCTAACAGGAAGGCAGACCTGAGGGAGGACAGGAGGAAAACCAGAACTAGGAATCAGAAATCTCCCATTGTGCTTTTAAAAGCTGTTTATTCACTAGGCCTTTAAATATGCAGAATGTTCATAGACAGAAATGATAAATATTTCATTGAGATTCAGAGCTTTAGATAAGATTTGTCCTTAAGCAAAAAGAGCTTGAGAAAGGAACTAAGCTTTCATCTGGGAACTTGTAAAAGACTATATACCAGTATGTATAGCCACACATTTCTCTTCCATGTGAGACCACAGAATCACAGAATCATGATGGTTGGAAAAGACCTCTGAGATCATGCAGTCCAACCATCTACCCACCATCACCATGCTCACCACTAAACCATGGCCCCAAGTACCTCATCTACACATGTTTTGAACTCTTCCAGGGATTGTGACTCCACCACCTCCCTTGGCAGCCTGCGCTAATGCCTGATAACTCAGTGAAGAAATCCTTCCTAATATCCAATCTGAACCACCTCTGCACAACTTGAAGCCATTTCTTCTAGTCCTGTCAGTTATCTTGGAGAAGATATCGAGATACACCTTACTACTACCTCCTTTCAGGAAGTTGTAGAGAGTGAGGATGTCTCTCCTGAGGCTCCTTTTCTCCAGACTAAGCAACCCTAGTTCTCTCAGCTGTTCTTCACAACACTTGTGCTCTAGACCCTTCACCAGCTTCGTTGCCCTTCTTTGGACATGCTCAAACCAAAGTTAATGTCTTGAAAACACATCTTCTTTGGATCACCAGTATGTCCCACTCAGAAAGGCAGAGGGAACTGGGGTGGTTTAGTCTGGAGAAGAGGAGGCTCAGGGGAGACTTCGCACTGATGACAACTCCCTGCAGGAAGGTTGGAGCCAGCTGGGAGATGACCTTTTCTCCCAAGTAACAAGTGATAAGACGAGAAAATGGCCTCAGGTTGTGCCAGGGGAAGTTTAGGAAAAAATTGACTGAAAAGGGGCTATTTAGCACCAATTGCACTGACTTAAAAAATTTAAATTAATATTTTCCTATTAAGAAATTGATATTATGTATTATATATATATGTGTGATATTACATAGATCTATGCACCTATAAAGGCATTTTTGTTATTACCTCCATGTAAACAAGGATTAAAAAGAAAACCAACATTATTGCTCTCTAAGTGGGCATGGGGTTATGAAAAATTCTCTCACTTTCATCAATACGACTATAGATCAGTCACCTAATTTAAAATGGATGAAAATAGATCTTGTAGAATTTGATTGTGTTGTCCTGTAACAAGTGATTCAATTAAACTCCATTAAAGCACTTGAGCAGCTGCTGACCTGGTTTGTTTGTTTTACAGTTGTGTAATATAGAACATGAGCTGCTTTGTATCAAGTTGCATCAGGGGAGGTTGGATGTCAGGAGGAATTTTGGGATCACTTTGGTATTCAGAAACTGCTGAAAGGGTTGTTAAGTCTTGGCCCAGACTGCCCAGGGAGTTGGTGGAGTCACCATCCCTGGAGGGGTTTAAGAAACATATAGATGTGGTACTTAGGGCCATGGTTTAGTGGCATGGTGGTGATAGGTTGATGGTTGGACTTGATGATCTTAGAGGTCTCTTCCAACCTTAATGATTGTGTGATTTTTTTAAATGATAATGGGTCAGACCTGATCAACTCCTGTCTGCAAAGTGAAAAATCAAATAGCAAGTCCTATCCTCCAGTACCTGACCCATTAGAAATGCTTACAGTGAGATTTGAGAGTGCAAATTTGATTTTACACAATTAACCAAATCGAAGTCACAGTCTGCTTCATGGAGACATGATGCTGAAGAGTCATCACAGCTGACAACTCCCTTAGTAGCTTGTTAATAAATGAGCTGTTCTGAGTGCTGTTAGTGCTAGTCAGTTAGATGAAGTATGGAATAAGTACAGTTCAGGTGCAAGAAGACAGTTTTTCATCTTCTAATCCTTCATGCCTCAAGTTTCCCATCATTATATCAAAGTGCCATGTTTGGTTTGTTTTTTTACTAGCAGGAAAATCAATAGTTTTGGTGATAATTAATGAATGTTAAACATTCTAGCAGTTCAGCTACAGTGTTCTCTTCATTCAGCTTATTCTGACTTCATTTCTGTTCAAAAGCAAGAAATTGATGGAAGCAATAGCATAGGCTAAGAATTTCAGTCCTCTCCAGCCCAAAGGACAGATCTACCAGGGTAAAAAATGACACAAGATTTGGAAAGGCTCCTAAAATGTTCAAGTTTTCATATATCCAATCCTATAAAACCATGTTTGTGACACCTAGAGGTAGCCTTTTTGTATTTTGCAGCCGTGGCAAAAAAACACCCAAACATTAAAGGTCCCAGAAAGCTTAGTGTAAATAAAAGGCTCACAGGACATAATCATGCAATCAAGTGTATTTGAAGATGGAGAAAATCTTGTGGTGGATTTTTTTGCTGTGATATTTATCTAAAAGGAACAATGATTTTTAATAGTTATGCTTCAAATGGCAAATTTCAGTGTTGACTGGGTTAAAAAGATAAAATTGAGGTTGTGGTTTTACTTTTCTTAGTATCTAAAATGACTAATATTATTCAGACTGTACCAATGCTTGTAGCTGGATCACCAGGCAAAGATGATTTGATCTTCATCTGGACACATGTAGTAATTTCTGTCTCAAATCAGCCAATGCATATCAGTTTGGAGAGTTTAGAATCTATTCTTACTAGATGGCAGCAGTTGGTGCCTGAAAAGGTTAGAGTAAAACAGATATATAGAATAGAAATCCAGAATAAAGAATTTAGAATAAAATTAACCAGTCTAGAGGGGTTTCGTTTGGTTTGGATTTAGTTTTGTTTTGTTTTGTTTGTGTGTTTTTTTGGTTTGGTTTTTGGTTTTTAGGGGTTTATTTGGAGGTTTAGGGGTTTATTTATTTTGGAGGCTTTTTTTGGCAATATTTGAAATCCAAGTTGTGGCTTTTGCAAGAGCTCTTTCAGTTCTGTTAGTCTCCTGTATTGCAGATGACACCAAGCTCTGGGGTGCTGTTGATAAGTTGGAGGGGTGAGATGTCATCCAGAAGGACCTGGACAAGCTGGAGAGGTGGGCCCAGGTGAACTTCATGAGTTTCAACAAGACCAAATACAGGGTCCTACACCTGGTTTGGAACAATCCCCACTATCAATACAGGCTAGGGGATGAGATGATGGAGAGCAGCCCTGCAGAAAAGGACTTGGGAGTGCTGGTGGACAAGAAGCTGGACATGAGCAAACAGTGCACGCTGGCAGCCCAGAAGGCCAATGGCATCCTGGGCTGCATCAAAAGAAGCGTGGCCAGCAGATCCAGAGAGGTGATTTTGCCACTTTACTCTGCTCTGGTAAGACCTCATCTGGAATACTGTGTCCAGTTCAGGAGCCCTCAATACAGAAAGGACATGGATCTGTTGGAGCAGGTCCAGAGGAGGGCCACAAAAATGATCAGGGGGCTGGAACACCTCTCCTATGAGGACAGGCTGAAGGAGCTGGGATTGTTCAGCCTGGAGAAGAGAAGACTTCGGGGGGACCTAATAGTGACTTTCCAGTACTTAAAGGGAACTTACAAGAAGGCTGGAGAGGGCCTGTTTGCAAAGGCCTGTAGTGAAAGGACAAGGGGCAATGGTTTTAAATTGGAGAGGAGTAGATTTAAACTGAACATTAGGAAGAAGTTCCTCACCACAAGGGTGGTGGAACACTGGAACAGGTTGCCCAGGGAGGTGGTTGAGGCCCCATCCCTGGAGGCATTCAAGATGAGGCTTGCCAGGTCTCTGGGCAACCTGATCTAGTTGGGGATGTCCCTGCCCAGTGCAGGGGGGTTGGACTAGATGACCTCCAGAGGTCCCTTCCAACCCAAACCATTCTATGATTCTATGATCTTGAAGTGCATGTTCTGTCAGGGACACTTGGAAGCCTTCCTTGGAATTACCTCCTGCAGGCAGAGGATGAGCAATACTATCCCAATAGTGCCCATGAAGATACTATCTCGATGATTAGAACTTGCAGGATAAATATTTCAACCTTGGAACTCTGACAGAAAAGACTGAATTTTGGTTAAGGGTTACTTCTGGGCACTTTAAAAGCTTTGTATACCAAGAAGATTAACAGGTGACTAAAAGCTAAGATTAAGTATGAGTTTGGTAGTAAATAATAAACCAGCAAGACAGTTTTCATCTCTTCAGTATTATCATAACCCTGAGCCAAAAGGAGATTAACCATCAAGAAAATATGACAGTATTCTTATAACCTTTGCATTTTATTTCTGTTCACATCACTTATCCTCTACAACATGGCTTTCAAACCCCAACTTGCAGGGAAATTTTTCCTTTTGTCCCAATCCAGTAATCTGGTTTTGAATTTCTAAACATCTCTAAGTCAATTTTGAAGGACTGAAAGGGGAGGTAGGTCTGTCTCAGGATATTAAGATTATTTTGGTTGGAAATCTAGTGCTCCAAGCAGTAATGCTCCAGTGCCCCCTAAACCAGAATGCTTCAGGGCACTTGGTGTAGGATCTATCTCAGTAAATAGTAGACAACTAAAAGTTGTCATCTAAACTAGTCATCTAGTCTTCCTTCAGAGTCAATAGAGAGAAATAAACACCTTCAGGGAGTGATTCCTCTCATGGAAGATAAACATCTAAGACAGTTTAGACAAATTGTCTGCTGACAATGTCTAGTTCTCTCAAGAAACTGAGACAATCTTTCAAACACTTGAAAACAGACAAGACAAATCCCACGGTTCATGCCTGTTTGGGAGCAAAAAGAACAGAACAAGGCAAAAATAGCATTAGTCTACAAGATTAAGTTGTTCCAAGAATCAGTTATCCACATGCTTTACACATTTTTTTATCTCTTCCAGATTCTGAAGTACTTGACTAGCGAAGAGAAGTCATGCCCAGAAATTCCCTCTTCAACTATTCTTAACCAGTGTTTGTGGAGAGATCTGGTGATGTCTAAAGCTCGAAGCGTAAGTTGACTTTTCTTTGCAGGAATTAAAATAATGTCTTTATATTTTTAAGAAGAGGTTAAGTAAAGATTGAGAAGGCGCAAACAAACTGGAACCTAGGATGTTTCATCTCAACATGAGGAAAAAAAGAAATTCCCTCTAAAGGTGCAAAGCCTTGCCCCAGGCTGCCCAGAGAGGTTGTGGAGTCTTCTTCTCTGGAGAGATTCCAAACCCACCTTGAGGTGATCCTGGGTGACCCTGCTTTAGGAGTGGGGCTGGACTACTTGATCCCCAGAGATCCCTTCCAACCACCACCGATCTGTGATTAACATCTGAAATGTTAGGAATATGCTGAGGAAGCTACAAGGAGCCCAAAGTCTTGTCAAAGGGTTGATCTTCTAGGTTTTACAGTGTTCTGTCTACACTGAAAAAAATCCATTTCAGTCATGTTGTCTCAGTGAACAGAAATGTGTTTTCTTTTTTTTTTTTCCTTTATTGCATCCCAATTGCATCTTCTGTACTTTATTACTGTGGGTGATCAGCCAGAAGAAAAGGATCAAAAGAACTCACTGTGTATTTATGCCTTGCAGATGTTATCAGAGGAGACAAGTCGAATTATTGAAATTATTTTAGAAAAACAAAAGAACGGCAAAAATTATCAGCAGTGTTCAGGGGAACAAAATATACAGGAATGAATATAAACTCCTCAAAATAACACAGATGAAAAGGTCTTCTAGGATTAAAAGAGCCCACAGAGTTTAGTTCAGGATTTTGAACTCTGAGCAAGTTGAGAGTAATTAGTAACACTCACAAAATCACAAAGGTTGGAAGAGATCTCTTAAGATCATCAAGTCCAACCATACCTACCACTACCATGCCTCTAAACCATGGCCCTAAGGAGAGCATCTAAATGTTTCTTAAACCCCTCCAGGGCTGGTGACTCCACCACCTCCCTGGGCAGCCTGGGCCAAGACTTAACAACCCTTTCAGTACTTTCTGAATACCAAAGTGATCCCAAAGCTTTGCTTTGGTTTACTTATGAGATATAATCTGCATCAATAAATAAGACTTCTATCAGTATATTCTGTTAGCAATTATTGTTTCGTTAAGAAAAAGCTTCTGTTTTTCTTCCTAAAACCTGATTATACAGAAAATATCTTCTTTTTCCTTGACCACTGTGAACTGTTCTTTTTTTCAGGGAAATGTATCAAATACTGTGTGAATATATTAGGGGGAAAAATGGATAAAAATATCTGATACCTCCTCTGCTGTGGAAGTGTTATCTATAAAATTTCTGGCATAAATAGTCCATCTATTTATCCACCACCTTTTTTTTTGTTGTTGTTCTTAATGTCTCTTTCCCAATTTTTACATAGCCCTTTTACAAAAAGGTGTTTTTTGCTTTTACTTAGAATCATAGAATCTTTTCAGTCAGAAGACACCTTTCAGATCATCAAGTCCAACTCTTAACCCAACACTATGAGGTCACTGCTACACCACATCCCTCAGCACCACATCTCCACATCTTTTCAATCCCTCCAGGGATGGTAACACCACCACTGCCTTGGGCAGCCTTTTTGAGGGCTTGACAACCCTTTTGGGCCAAAGATTTTTGCCTAACATCCAAACTAAACCTCTCCTGGTACAACTTGAGGCCATTTCCTCTTGTTCTACCATCAAGGCACAGGCAGCATCGTAGCAACTAGCCCAGTCTGAGACACTCCTGTTCATGTACCATATATTAAGCTTCACTGATGATACAATCCTAAGATTGAGGGCTGGGACTCCTCCCTTCAAGGGAACTTAACTCTGAAAAGGAGGCCTCTTGAACCCTCTCTTCCCAATCATTATGATTTCTATACAGCAGAACACCTTCAAGAGGAGAATCTAAAGCTAGCTTAGATATGCACCTTTAAGCCTTTCTGTTGATCAAGCCTAACTAGCCAGATTCTGAGCCTGTTGCTCTGAAGTAACATGAGTGAAGTACAAAATTAGACTAAGGTGTCCCAGATAACTGTATAAAGAAGAATTTCTGTCGAGTATTCTCCACCCATAACAAAAGGCAGAATAAAAATTGGTAGAACTACTGACTATAGAACAGCAATTTACAGTTTGCCTACTTTGCAGATCCTTGTGATAATTGAATATTTGTTGTACATTCATGTATTCAGTCACTCAGCACCCCTGTGAGGTAAGGGGCTATAAATATCCTAACTTCAAAGACAGGGAAACTGAAGCTCAGAGAGGACAAATGATTTGTCCATGATTACATGAGCCAGGCTCAGGTAAAGCTCTTGCATTTGGCTTGTTGATGTCTTCTCAACTTTCCTGCTAAAAAGAGGCTCACTAGTTATTCTGAACAGTGACAGAGAAAGCATTTTACCTGATTATTCATTTTGCTTTCTGTGAGGGGCATGGGACAATCTCAGTTGTGGTAATACTGTGATCCCTACAACTTCCTTTCATACCTCCATTCTTCCAGAACCTGACCCTTTTGCACCCACAAGTGAAACTCTATGAAAATTCCCATGGAAATGAATCCATATATTTCCTGTTAAAGGTTAATAATGTTCTTCAGAATAACAGAAATCACCTTGGTTCAGGACTTGGCGGGGGTGGGGGGGGGAAGTTTTCTTCTCATACCTCTTGTCATTTCTGATAGAAGATTATACAACCTATAACTCACCCTGGAAGAAAGGATTGCACTGTTGGTTTTTGTATCTCTTGCCACTATTCTAAATTCCTCTGAGACCATCACAGACAGGAGGTTTTAAGACAAATACATTTGTTCCTGGAAAGAGGGAAAAATACAGATGTTCTGATACCTGGAGCATCTTGGCCAGAATGAAAAGGCAAAAAGAACACCAAAAGCCACTATGTCATCTCAACCTCTGTCCTTTTTCATAGCCACAGCTTCAATTCTCCTCAAGCAGAGGCAGTTTCTCCTTTAATAGCCTGTAGATACTGGAAATGCAGCTGCTAATGTGTTATTCTCCAAGTCATTTGTCGCAGCTGATTAAGGGGAGAGATGGAAAAAGGTTAATTTCTAATTACATACTCCCCTGAGGTAAATTATGCATGTTTATCCCATCCATTGACACTCTATAATGGGCATTTTTTTTACTGCAGAGTGATTTTCTCTGAAATTCTGGATCTTCATACAGTTTATTTTTAGGCAGCAAGAAGATGGAGGGAAAGAAAAAAAAAAGCATCTCCATCCTATCAACATTTCTGAACTCTTTCTGGAGAGCTTGCTAACAGGATATTAAAGCTTGCAAAAAAAAAATCCTCTCCAAAAATCTCTTCTCCCATCTCATTTCTCATTTCCATAAAACTGTAATCAATTGATGGTGACACACTGGTCCAGGTTGCCCAGAAAGGTGGTAGATGTCCCATTCCTGGAACCATTCAGCTGGTGGAACAGAAAAGCAGGATGGACACAGGTGAACACCAATGATTTCAGATGTTAGCCTAGTTTCACTCTCAAGTCAGATGGTTTGCATTTCATAAGGCTGTCATTTATTACAGAGAATAAATCCAACAATGAGAAAAACAAGCTGAGAATCAGAATCACAGAATCATTAAGGTTGGAAGAGACCTCTAAGATCATCAAGTCCAACCATACCTATCAGTACCATACCACTAAACCATATCCCTAAGTAGAAAATCTAAATGTTTCTTAAGTACCTCCAGGGATGGTGACTCCATCACCTCCCTGGGCAGCCTGGGCCAAGACTTAACAACCCTTTCAGTGAAGAAATTTCTCCTTATATCTAATCTAAACCTCCCCTACTGCAACCTGAAGCCATTTCCTCTCATCCTCTCACTGTTAACCCTGGAGAAGAGACCTACAGGTCTTGCTACAACCTCCTTTCAGGTAGTTGTAGAGAGCAATAAGGTCTCCCTTGTGTCTTCTCTTTTCCAGACTAAACAACCCCAGTTGCCTCAGCTGCTTCTCGTAAGACTTATGCTCCAGACCCCTCACTAGTCTTGTTGCCCTTCTCTGGACACACTCCAATGCCTCTGTGTCCATCTTGCACTGAGAGGCCCCAAGCTGAACCCAGTACTCTAGGTGTGGCCTCCCCAGTGCTGAGTACAGGTGGATAATCACTTTTGCTCCTACAAGTCACACTAGTTTTGATCCAGGCCAAGATGCTGTTACCTTTCTTGGCCACCTGGGCACTCTGCTGGCTCATGTTCAGTTTACTCTCAACGAGCACATCCAGGTATTTCTCAGCCAGGCAGCAATCCAACCACTCTGCCCAAAGCCTAGAACGTTGCATGGGGTCATTGTGACCAAAGTGTAGGATATGAGAAAGCAGAAAGGAGAAAGGGAGAAAGAGGAGGTAAAAGCTGATGAGGACTTTTCCCTAAGCATTTTTCCCCATCCCTGATATATATGTTTAAAGACAGGAGCAGGGAAATGCTATGCTATGTGACTTCTACCTCATAATATGAGTTAAACTCAGTCAGGACTCCACTGTAATCAGAACCACAGTAATGTACTGTCCTCTGTCCACATATCCACCAGCAACTTCCTTTGCTCCCTGGTATAACCTTATCCATTCCAATGGAATTGCACAAAGCAGGGATTTGGCCCATGGTATTTATTCATGCAGTAAATGCCATGACTCTTCACCCATTAAATCCAAGCAATTTCACCCACAATCCATTCTCAGTGTAAATATTGCTGAGCAGCTGGGGCAAGAAGGGTGACTGGAGGCCAAGAAGTTCTGATACTCTAGAGTTTATGTGCAGTCTCCTGTGACTTGTATGGGTTAGCTGCAAAATCCTAGAGAGCAATAATCAGCTTACTGGCAATGCCACAAGAAGAGAGAGCAGCAGCACAGAGTAGAATCTGATGTCTTTTATATATATATATATATATCCATTTTTTAAAGAAATAAAAACTAATATGACACAAATGTGTCTGTGCTTTTAACAGCTCTGTTAAAACTTGATGCTTTCAAAATCAAAGCTGTTTGGTCAAAGAAGGTTTAAGTAGTGAGGCTGAATCTTAAGAACTATAAGCTTGTTGCATTGTTCTAGTAGAATTCACTATATAAAATCTATTGCTTGCATTTGTTTTATTTGAAAAACAGAGTATCTGTAACCACCCTATTTTAAATAGACTTTAATTATAATAACACCCATTTTATGCTGGTAGCAAAGCAGAGCTTATAATTAATTGCTTATGAGCTCTCCAGCTAATTTAAAATGATTGAAGGAAAAAAAAAATCCAAATTTGAAATAGAGATCTTTTGACTTAGCTAAAACTATGAGTCATAGGGAATTAAGTTTTGAATGCTGTCTCTTAATTTAAGGTTCAGCATTTCATTTACATATCTACAAAATGGGTGATTTTTGTGATGAGATTACACCATCATTAGTGGTGCTGTTTTAATTGATACAGTCATCACTGAAAAGAATCTGAAATCAGCATCCTTCCAATGCTAACTTCCTGGCTAACATCTTCCGTGAGTTTAAAACTGGCTGAAGATAGCAGAATTTGTCATCAAATTTCTAAATTTTCAGAAAATACAGAGTTATGAGGCACCATTTGATCAAAACTGGCTTCAGAGTTAATGCTCCTCAGCCTTGTATAAACCTTCAACTCAGCTTCTCTGGGCTATCAACCAGCAGAATAGTTCTGATGCTGCTAATCAGAAGTGTCATCTGCTGAAGACCTTTAGTTTTTGTTAAAAAAATTAATGTATTTGATGGGGTTTTTTCTCCAGTGAGTTTTTTTTATTTTCTTCATTGATTTTAGTAAGCCAACAAGTGTGACAAATGGATCTTAACCACTGGGGGTTGGTTCATGTCTCTTTTCACAGCTTAGAAGTAGGATATTAAATGAGTTAAGGAGCTGAATTCATGAAGAATTTCATGAATTTTGGTGACTTGGAGTTAATACTTTGAATGACTAAGCAGTGGTTAATTTCCTTGGTTACTCTGATCACATAATCACATGCCTGAGGAAACCTCTCACATGTATGTATGTGTGGCTAGGCTTCGCGAACGAAGATCCAGGGAGGGCTCCATCCACGCTCCTCATCAGTGCCTTTTCCAAGTGCGCTGATAAAAAGAGGATAGTGGATAGCACCCTCGAGCGTGTGCAATGGATTTTTTTTAGGTGAGACACAGCATGCACAGAGCTGGACCCACCCTTTTGTCCTAAGGTTCATCTGCCAGGGCCTAGCAAGCTTGGACGCTGGCAGCAAAGTCCTTAGGACAGAGGTTTTATTTGAGTGTCCTTCTCTTAGATGGAAGGCCTTACAGGGCTAAATGAGCTCCATCTGCCTGGGTTTGGAATCAGAGCTGTCCTTCTCCTAGGATGACTGCCAGAAGGCTAATGAGCTCATCCTACCCATACAAGGATTATAGGAACATGGCTATCACTCCCCACACTTTACCGTGGGCAATGAGTTTAATGCTCCCTCTGCTGTCGGCACAGTTATCGCACCAGGGGCCACAGAAGACCCCAAGTGATTTTCAGACTGTGCCTGAACCTCTCACATAGGTTGCTGGCATAATTCACCCAATCCCTTGTCCTGGTTTGAGTGAAAACAGGACAATTCTGGTTTAGTGACTTTACTTTTCAGCTAAAGCTTCTCTAGTTAGCTGCACTTTTTGAGCTAAGAACATGTATTCCCCAGACAAGTGCTGGCTTCTAGCAGTGACAATGCCCAATGTGTTTGGGAATTACTGCTGGGGCTGGCGGGAAAAACAAGGTCACTGCTGACTTGTCCTCAAACCAGGACAACACTGTTCACTGAACAATCCTGTTCAGTGATTTTACTTTTCAGCTGAAAATAAATAATTGTAAATATTTTCTTTCATCTCTATTATTTCATTAAAGTAGTTTTAGTTTTCTTTTCCAATCCTTAAACTGGCTCTTTAAAGCCAATTTTCCCTTCCCAGAGTTGGGGAGGAAGTGGGGGGGCAGGTAATAGAGAGTGATTGACACTTGGTTAGGGGTCACCCTAGCCCCTCACCCACGACACGTGAGGAGTGAGACATTCTGGTGGCCCTAAAGTCACCAGCTAGCTATTTCAGGTCATACAGGTCAGATTCTGTCTAAAGGAGAGGCTCAGTTCCTTCTCCTTCCCTCTCCCTTCCTTTTCATTTGGCATTTGTGGAGGACTCTGCCACTTATCTCCCCAAAATCCAGTTCTCCCCACCCCGGGCCACGGCCTACTTTGAGGCCTACTCGGTGGTGCGGTAGTTACCAGAAAAGGAGGTTTGGGGGTTCAATTTTGGCTTTGTATACCTTTGTAAGTATTTTATAATACTGCTTTTATTTTATTAAAGTAGCTTGAGTTTTATTTTCCAATCTATAAGTCCCCTCAGCTTCCTTCCTTTCCCAGGATAATAGAGATAGTAGAGAGTGACTGTCACTCAATTAAGGGTCACCTCAGGCCCTAATCCATGACATCCATTTAGGACTAGAGGGGAAAAACAGATTAATTATCTCTCTCTCTCATCTATCTATCCATCCCTCTATCTATGTATTTATATATCTATTTTTTTCTCTTCAAGCTTTGTCACCCCAGACTGATAACATGAGCAACTTCCAGGAGCAAAGAGGAGTCCACAAGAGCTTCAACAACCTTCCCAGAAAGGTCCAGGAAAGGCAAGGAATTTTTAAGCTGCAAGGACTCATAGATGTGTTTCTCTTGGAAACAGAAATATTTATTTGCAGCCATATAGCATTGGGGAAAGAATTTTAAGCTAGATTGACACTTTATGAAAGAAGTAGTTCAGTAGTTGGACTAGTGTGGAAAGGACAATTCTTGGGCCATTTTTTTAAATGGCTCACAGGTAACATTTGTCTAAGCAATGCTTTGGCTAAGCCATGGAAAATGCTGTTGAAGTTTGCTCAAGACCAGGGTGAGTTAAATACCTGAAGTCAGCACAGTTATTCCTTAAAGCCTTTGCTAGTGAATCTTCACTGGATGGTGAGTCTCCTGTATGTTTCATGCCCCCTAATACAATGTTTTTTGTCTTTCACTAGTGCATGTTGTGTGCATGTTATCCAAATTTATTTGTGCTTTTGCAACTCAGAGTGTCAGTGAGAAATACATTCCTCCTTAATTCCAACAGGAGAGATGGGCAAATATTTTATCCTGATTGTCAAGTAGTTATACGAAGTTTCAGCAATATTCAGCTGTATTTTCAGGTGGTTTTTTTTTTGTGGTAGAGGAGGCTGTTTGTTTTTTTTTTTGGTTTTGGAAGCAAAGCTCAGAAATTAATGTCAACTGTACTGTTTGGTTAGTGTTTGATCTAGTTCAGATAACAGCCTCACCTTGTTCTGGACAGGAGGTTTGCTGAGTCAGAAGGTGAAGATACCTGAAGATTTCTGTCCATTTCAGTTCAATCTGTTTTGAGGATGAGGTGGGAAAGCCCACCCACTTCATAATAAGCTAATTATACATTTGACTTGGCTTGTAAAATGCAAGGACAAAAATACATTGCAAAGAAATTTACTAACCTCTTCAAATCCTTGAGAGGCTTTGATGTTTTGAAATTGCAATCAACTTACTCTTCAGACTCAGGGTTGAGCCTGAAGCACTCCATCTTTTTTCAGTTTTGCATCTTCCTTCTGCTCAGATGCTTCCTAAATATAGAACTGCTGGCAGGAATTCACAAACAAAATGCCCAGTATGTCTTTAAATATAATGGAGATGGTCTTTGCTTGAGCCCTGCCAAGTCAAGTGGTTGATTGCTGGCAGGAGAAACAAGGGACAGATGGCCATGACCATCCAGCTCTATCTGCACCCTATTGAGATGAACAAGTGACAATCTGCAAAAATACTCCAAACTCATTTTCTTAGGCTTCTTTTGGTGATGTGTAGGGAGATTTTGTGGGGGTTTTGTGGATTTGGGTTTGGGTTTTTTTGGTCTTTTTTTCATGCAGTGTTCTTTGGCATCAAGAGCTCAGTGTTCTCATACAAGTGTAGCCTTAAGCACAAAGAGATCTGAAGTGCCTGTGAAAAAGCTGCAAGGGCATTCTGGTTCTTGACCTGCAAATGCTTATCGAGCTCCATGCTTTGTTGGAGAATTCACCCAGCCAAGGGCTCAGCTTTTTAAGATAGCATGATACTTTCCTCAGGTCCTGTATGGACTCAAATCCTGAAAGCCACTGGGGCTTGGTCCTGGTCACCTTAGCAAAAGAGATGGAAGTAGAAAATCAAGGGGTGACTGACAGAAGCTAGTAATGTTAGTGAGGCTAAGTGGAGCAAATCTGAAGTCAGCATGATTTAGCAAACAGCTTCTAACAATTATCCTACCCTACTCTTGTTCCAGTGCAGGTAGCTTTGCAAAATGCTTGGCAGTAGATCAGATTTCTTTTTTTTCATTATTATTCTTTCCTTATTTTGCATTCTAATTTTTTCCCAATATTCTTTCCTTCAAAATTAGAGAGAAGACACTTGAGGCAAAAGCATCTTATTTGCTCAGCCAGCTCTTTCCTGTAGATAGAAGGTATTGAGGCAAAAGCAGCTTAGATGCTTAGAAAGTCCTTTCTTCTGTGCATTCTTTCAGGCTATGGTTGCACAGTTATTAATATTGGCTTACTCCATGCTGTAGTGCCCAGCAGGATCTGTATCAGATGGAGAGATATGGCTGTGTTTATGTTTAATTAGCCAAGGCAGATAATAAGGATTTCCTGCTGACATTCTGCTTTCAAACTAACTTTATGTTTACATTAACATGCAACACAAAATATGCTGGGTTTTGTTGCTGGTTTTTTGTTTGTTTGCTTAAGAAAAATCTGAATTAACAAAGAAAACATACACTAGTTCTGCACTGGTGCCCATGACATTTATATTCTGGAGTTAGTGCCCCTAAATTTGGATTTAAATGAACCACATTCCCAACCTTCCTTTGTCTTTTTGTTAGGAAGAGCAGAGGTCATTTTGTCTGGGCAGTGCAGAAGAAACTAGGGTGTTCATTTGTCCAGCTTGTCCTGAAACTCATTTTGGAAACTTCTAACGAAAATAGAATCCTTGTTGCTTCATCATCTGTGGGGAGTGGAAGAAAATACAAGTTTTCCTGAAGGGTACCAAATTCAACACCTTTATGATAGGGAGCTGTAGGATATCTCTTATAGTACCCTTATAGTACTCTAAGATATACCTTGAAGAGGTCTCTTAAAAATGAAATGAAGCAAGAAATCCCTTCAGTTTGGAGAAAGGTGTATGCCTGCTGTGATTTGTAGACTCAGGATGAGTGTGTCTGCTATTATGCTTCTGTGAAAATAAAGGAGTGGATGAAAAGCAAGGAAAGGAGAAAGCACATGAACAAACTTCTGTGTGGTTTGGTTTGGTTTGGTTTGGTTTGGTTTGGTTTGGTTTGGTTTGGTTTGGTTTGGTATGGCTTGTTTTGTTTTTTATTATCCCTGGAAGGGGAACTGGAAACTCATGGAGATAAAGAACCTAATTAAAAGTTTGGAAGAAAGTTTTAGGTCACTGCCATCCTCTGCCTCAGAAATGCAATACTGGTTCTACTCAGACCCAGGAGAGGTGAGATGCAGACTACATGCATATCTCCATATCTAGCAATTTCACCTTCCCATTAAATATACCTGCCACAGGCAAAACCCACCATTGTCCTGCTTAAAAGAGTCTGGAGAATTTAGCTATTTATATATTGATTTATCAATAAGATATTAGTACAGAAAAATGTACTTACTAGGGGTAGGCTCTACTAGAAGAAGTCATTAGGGACGTGGTGTAGTGGCATGGTAGTGATAGGTATGGTTGGACTTGATGATCTTAGAGGTCTCTTCCAACCGTAATAGTTCTCTGAGTGTGTTAGCACTGGGAGTTTGAACTTTTATAAATACAGCTAAGAACCAGCCCAGTTCCTCACCATTGCAGATAACTCCTTGAGATAAGAATCATTTATGTTTTTCTGAAGATAGTTTGTCTTGGAGCAAATATAATTAGCACAAATAAAACAACAGGAAAATACCTCTCCAGGGGTTGGAAAAAAGAAGGTCCTTGAGCACTGGAAAAGGTTATCCAGGGAGGCTGTAAAATCTTCATCGCTGGAGATATACAACACTTGGCTGGACAGAGTCTTTGGCAACCTGCTGTAGCTGACAAGATGAAATCAAGAGGTCCCTTCCAATCTCTGCCATTGTGTGATTAGTCTAACAAATGATGGCCTTTTCATTGCTAGTTACACACCTGAAATGGCCTAATAATTCAGCAAAAGAAATCATATTGGCTCTGAAATCTACCAGGCTTACCCCTTAGCACTACTTGCTCAAGAGAAGGGCAAAACCAAATCAGTGGTGAGTATATTTGTTAGCACACTGCCTAAGATCCCTTAAGTTTCATGTGGACACCTGGAACAGATTAATAAGTACAAAAAATTCAGGAAAGATTCCTCTTCTCCAAGTACCACCAGTCTAAAAATTAAGAACCTTGTCTAAATGGGTCATTGAGACTCTAAAATCAGTGGGGAGTGGCTTTTAAAGGGAAATAAAGACCAGTATAGATGGGGAGGGAAATAAACAGAGAGTAAAAAGGCCTCCAGATGCATTGATCTCTGCTTGCTGTGGAAAAGACCACCTTAAGGTGTATAATCTTTAAATTGTAATACTGCTAGATGATAGATGGTATGTCCTTTACTCTCTTCTTCCCCATCCCCTCCAAAATTCCTGGGCTTTTCTATTTTGTTGTTGTTTTATTTGGGATTTTTACTGCTTTTTAGCTATTCTAAAGGTCCTTTTCATATTAGGAAGACAGAGCCAATTTTTCTCAACCCCCTATGGGAGCCTTTTTCTTATTTATGACTTCTATTTTGTCCTAGTGAGGTACTCAATCTGATTATACAGTCTAATGTTTTTTTAGCGTGGAAAATGCCTGAACTCTATGAGTGCACAAATAGCAACAATACAATATTTTATAATCCTTCAGTCCTCAAGTCTCCCTTCAAAGCTGCTAGCAGAGTGTGATAGTATTTAAGAGTGGGGACAGGACTGCTGATGCTCAACTAAATGGTTTAGGTACCCAGCTGTGTTCAGGGAGGAAAAGTATTTTTAGTTCTGATAAAGAAGTGAAATTCTTGATACAAAGATGTGATTGAGGCTTTCAATAACAAATGGTGGCTTAAATAGAAACTTCCCTGAAAAATTATGCCATCCCACCATCAACAGTTTTACCATAATTGTCAGCGAGGCTGAAATAGTCATTATTTACCCAGCTATAGGACACACTAGGACTTGATGGGTCCTCTGCTAAATGCTGTGATGAGTTAATCGATGCTTTGCAAGGAACTGTCTCATGTTAAGCTTCCATTTTCACTTACAACAGCAATGTAAGTGATTATATTAGTATTGCTTCCAAACTGTGGAGCAATGCCATGCCTAGCATTGCATGGAAGCCAAGGCAGAGTAATTAACAGGTGTGAATTGTCTTTTTGCTGGGATAAGCCTCCCACTGTGCAGACCTTTTGTTGGCTGCAGGGTGCTCTCCTGCTGTATTCCTCCTTCTAAATGAGTCCCTCTCACTTTAAGGTGGGCTTTTACATATGTTAGTTCCTTGTACACTTGTTTATTTTTGAAGTGGTTGAGGTAATAACAGTGAATCTCTTCCAAAAGCCTGCATTTCTGCAAGCCTCTGGTTCCCTTCCACGCTCTCCATTTATATTTTCAGTTGGACCTGATTCAGTTAAAAGGAAATATTAAGTAACTTGCAGGAGCATCACTGACTCCTTAGCTGCAAAACCAAAGCCTCTTCTGTAGCTTAGAGAATTATAAATCTGCTGCTCTGGCTTCTTTACCCAGAAAAATATAGAGTAGAATCATAGAATCATTACAGCTGGAACAGACTTCTAAGATCAGTAAGCCCAACCATCAACCCAACATCCCATTCCACTAAACCATGTCACCAAGTGCCATGTCTACACGCTTTTTGAACCCCTCCAGGGAAGGTGACTCCACCACTGCCCTGGGCAGCCTCTGCCAATGCCTAATCACTCTTGCAGGGAAGAAATTCTTCCTAAGATCTAACCTGAACATCTCCTGGCACAACCCAAGGCCATTTCCTCCTGCCCTGTGGCTAGTCACCTTGGAGAAGAGACCAATCCCCACCTCACTGCAACCTTCTTTCAGGCAGTTGTAGAGAGTGAGAAGGTCTCCTCTGAGCCCCCTCTTCTCCAGACTAACCAATCCTCATCTGTTCCTTATTTTGGTTTAATTGACATTACAATACCAGTTCATATTTGTGTATTGAGAGTAAAGTTGATAAACATTTTGCTGGTTTTGCTGATTTTGAAAGGGAAAATATGTGTGTGTGTGTAGAGAGGGATTGTCTTTGCTTTTTGTGCAAAAAAAATATATCCTGCCTAATAAAAACAGTGCCACTAAGCCAAAATATCCTACATTTCACTGTCATTGCATTACCTTATCAACACGCATGACTTCATTTTAATTCTCCTTCTCAATTTTGAAGTATTTCCTCATCCTGTTTAAATCCCACTGTACCTTGGAAAATGGGAGGGAAAGTTGCTGTCAAATGCAGTCATAAATGTGGAAAGGGAGAAAGCAATTTTGCCATTCAGAGAGAGTCTTTTTGCCATACTTGATAATGTCTTTTATATTCATCAGAATACCAAGACTGGACACATCTCTTGGCAAGTGGCTAACAGCTGTATTTAGAATCTGGTATTTAGGGAGAGTGGAAATATGTTGCATCTCTGTAAAGTCTGAGAATCCTTTGAAGAACCTCAATAATTTCCCAGCTTGTTGTCACATTTATAAAAGAAACAGAATTATTTTTATCATAATTCAGCTGCCTGTGATATTTATTTTAGCTGGAGAGCTACAGAATAGCTTTAGGCCTGAGCAGTGGCTATATAAATATACAAACTGAGACAAACAGGCAAGCTTCACGTGCAAGATAATGTCTTCTTTCTTTCTTTCTTTTTAATGTTTGAATTTTTTTTAAGCCTCTGATATTCTCCTTTCTTTAATAAAGAGATGTTTCTTATCTGGACTAGGCAGAAAAAGGTTTAATGAGTAATTGCTTGGCACACCCATTCTTTACAGTTGCCATCAAGTGACTCATTTCAACTCAGGACAAGCAGAATGATTGATTGGAGGAAGAAAAAGATGATCTTTTGAATGTCAATCAATTTAACTTTTGGAATGTGTTTAGAATGAGGCTTTGGGTGGGGGTAGTTGTTTGTTGTGTTATGGGAGGAATGTGTCCTCCAACAAATGGATGTTTCAGATATTGAGTCCTTTGAGCATCACTACAGAGTGTTAATGGAAAACCTCTGATCTCAGTCCTGCTGCTGGATCACTGCATTTGTTTTAGACCTTGGCAGAGCCAAGCTGAGCTTGAGCAAATTCTGGCTGAGGTATGGCCTATTTCTACTGTTGGATTGATTTTATGACTTCTTTTTATTGAAATATGAATGTAACAGGTTTTCAGTTGGGTTTTACTGCAATCCATAGCCATACCAGTGTCTTCAAAAGTAAATAGAGGAGTGTATATGTCTGACATGAAGTGAGTGGTGGGAGAAGTAGTCTAGCTACCAAGTCTCTCATGAATCAGCTCAGAGAGTGCTTCCTACAGAGTGGAGGCACTTAGCAAGTTCTTAAAGCTCCTAGTGTGGAACATCCTTTAGGTGTCTCTTATCTAGCTGTAGAATTGCTCCAGGCACATTAGCTTCCCAGGCTTTCTGCTACAAATACCTTGCCAAGACATGCAGATGCCTTTATGCTTTAGAATGTCACCAAATGCTAGTCTTATAGAAGAACCCTGAGGGCAGCAAGACTTAACAATAAAATGAAAATGGAAAGGCAGCTCTTAGAATGGGAAGATCAAAATTAACAGTAATGGGCCTGTAGAACTCAGAACTGAATTGTTTTACTGCTCTTTTTTTTCCTCCCAGAAAGATTACTGCTCTGTGTTTAATTAAAAATTCTAGTCCTCAGTCACAGTCAATGATGTGTACCTGGCATGTGACAGGAGAGACCAACAGACAGCTCATTGCTTAGGCAGATTTCCTGGTTTATTAACTCAGGATTTACTTGGATTCTTGCATGGGGGCAGTTCATTTTTAGAAAGGTTGAAGAACTATGCTGTAGTCATAGAATCATAGAATCATCATGGTTGGAAAAGCCCTCTGAGATCATCCAGTCCAACCATCCACCCAACACTCCCGTGCTCACCACTAAACCATGTCCCCAAGCACCACAGCTACATGTGTTTTGAACCCCTCCAGAGATGGTGATTCGACTACCTCCCTGGGCAGCCTGAGCCAATGCCTGATAACCCTCTTGGGAAAGAAATTCTTCCTACTATCTAACCTGAAGCTCTCCTGGTGCAACTTGAAGCCATTTCCTCTTGTCCTATTATTTGTTACCTGGGTAAAGACACTGAGCCTTCCTTATTAGCACCTCCTTTCAGGGAGTTTTGGAGAGTAAGAAAGTCTCCCCTGAGCCTCCTCCAGACTAAACAACCCCAGTTCCCTCAGTGGCTGCTCATAACACTTGTGCTCTAGACCCTTCAGCAGCTTCACTGCCATTCTGGACACACTTCAGCACCTCAATATCCCTTCTGTAGGGAGGGGCCCAAAACTGAATCCAGTAATCAAGGTGATGTATCAACCCTCTCTACACTTCCATCACAGTCACATCTAATTCCCTGGTACATACATTACTTAACTTACATTTCCCTGCAGTCAGAATGTCAAGACCTTTCGTTCCCTGCTTCTTTCTCAAGCCACTTAACTACATTCATCACTTATCCTTATTTTCAGACTGGACCATCAACCTGAACACAACATAGAGTTGTACTTTTTGGCTTGCCCTTCCCATTTCATTATTAGACAGACTCACAGAATCATGAAGGTTGGAAGAGACCTCTAAGATCATCAAGTCCAACCATCTATCTTTCACCACCGTGCCTTTCAGGAATAGCTAATAAGTATTTCCTTCCCTTGCAGCAGCAGTCACATGCTTAACTAATAAAATAATAGGTTCTACCAAAGGCAACAAAAATCATAACTCTTTTCTACCCCCACAGTGATGATTAGAGGAAAAGTAGGAAATATTATGGACCAGCACATCTTCAGTCACAGGTTGTCTAGCTCAGGATAGTGCTGCTGTCAAATTTCTTTGGGAAAAGCTACCTTTGAGGAAATGAAGAGCTTTTATTCCTGTTAGTGACAACTGTACATGGTAAAGAAGATTACTGCTTCTTGCCTTGCTGTGTTAGCAGCCATGAATGATCACAAAGCATGAAGGCCAATAAATTGGAAAGTGGCTATTCTGTAAACACTAGGGATATGGAACGCTCTCCCTCTACAGCTGCAACTGCTTGAAAAATGTGTTTAATAAAGCCTCTCACATTTTTAAACTGATTAGGATTTTCAGGCACAGCTCAACAGCAAAGGCCCAAATCACTGAGCATGGTGGGAGGTTGTATGTTCAGCTTCTTAACTAAAAGTCATCAATCGCTTGAGAAGAGTTGTTGGAAGGCTGCATAAAACTAGAATGCACTCTGATTTGTGCCTCCTTGTCTTCCTACAAAATATACTTGTGCTTTTGGCTATTTCTGGAGATGGATCTTCTAGTCCAACCCCCCTGCTAAAGCAGTGTCACACACAGCAGGTTGCTCAGGATCACATCTGGATGGGCTTGGAATCTCTCCAGAGAATGAGACTCCACAACCTCTCTGGGCAGCTTGGGCCAGTGCTCTGCCACATGCATGGGAAGGTAGTTTGTCCTCATGTTTAGATGGAATTTCCTGGGTTCCAGTTTGTGTCTGTTGGCCCTTGTCCTGTCACTGGGCACCAGAGAAAAAAGTCTGATCCAATCCTCTTGCCTCCACCCTTTAGATGATGAAAAGCATCAAGAATATCTCCTACCATCCTTCTTGTTTCTTCAGGGAGATGTCCCACCACTTTGCAGTCTATTGACATTGTCTTTCCTTTGTCTGGCAACTTTTGTCACCTGTTTAGCTTCTGTGTGCAAAAGGACCTGCCTTTCTTTGCCTTTTTGGTGGTCACATTGCTCACAGCTCTGTAAAACACTTCTAGATTGTAAAACACTTCTAGATTGTAAAACACCTAGAGAGAGTTATTAGCATTATACACTTGTATTTTGGTTCAAGACTTACTAATACCAATTGCCTCACAGAATCACAGAATGTTAAGTGTTGGAAGATCATCTAAGAGCAGGAAAACCTCGAGCAGGTTGCACAGGATGGTGTCTACCAGGTTTGGAATATCTCCAGAGATGGAGACTCCAGCACCTCCCTGGGCAGCCTGGGCCAGTGCTCCACCACCCTCAAAGGAAAAATGTTCCTCCTAATGTGAAGATGGAAATTCCTGGGTGCTAGTTTGTGCCCATTGCCTCTAGTCCTGTCACTAGGTACCACAGAAAAAACCTGGTCAGCCGCCCTTTAAATATTGATAAGTGTTGATTGATGAGATCCCCCCTCAGTCTTCTCCAGGCTAACGAGCCCCAGCTCTCTCAGCTTCTTCACAAGAGAGGTGTTCAAGTCCCCTCATCATTTTAGTAGCCCTTCTCTGCACCATCTCCAGAAGTTCCCTGTCCCTCTTAAACAGGGGAGACCAGAACTGAACACAATACTCCAGCTGTGGCCTCCCCAGGGCAGAGTTGAGTGGAAGGAGAACCTCCCTTGACCTACTGGCCACACTCTTGTTGATGCATCCCAGGATGCCATTAGCCTTCTTGGCCCCAAGGGCACATTGCTGGCTCGTGGTCATCCTGCTGGTCACCCAGACACCCAGGGCTTGTTCCACTGAACTGCTTTCCAGCAGATCCGCTCTAACCTGTACTGGTCCATGGGGTTATTCCTCTCCAGGTAATGGNACACCCAGGGCTTGTTCCACTGAACTGCTTTCCAGCAGATCCGCTTAACCTGTACTGGTCCATGGGGTTATTCCTCTCCAGGTAATGGTTATTCCTCCTACCTGATGCACTTAACATTTACAGAAGTCTTAGCTTTGGATGCATTCCTGATGCCTTTTAATTTCACAAGGTATTTAGATGGGCAATATCTGCTGACAAAGATACTTTGAAAACATATGTCTGGTGCTCAGATTTACCAATATGGCTTCTTTTTAATTTTAAGCCCTGAAATATACTGTCTACTTAGCTGGCTATCCTAGGATTCCTCTGGCCTAACTTTAGCTTTGATTAGATGGCTTATTTTTAGATGACTACTGCCTTATGCTTTATCCATAGTTGACAGAATGAGAGGCACAACAAAAAAGTGATTCATCATTCCTAAAATAAATGTCTCCAGTAGGTGGGCTCCATCACAAGGAACTACATCTTCAACTGAGGGAAAAACCAATAATCTAAATTTGATTAAAAAAGGGAAGAACCATCCATAAAAGGAAATTTGTAAGGTTTTCTAGCCTTTCCAGAGCAAACTGAAGCATATATAAAATTAGACAATGTGTTATGTCACTCTCTGTCATTCTCTGCCATCTGATGTGTGCTAATGCTCAGCATTCATTTTGGCACTAAATAAATCCCATGTTCTGCTATTGCAAGAAACAGGTGAATGACCTTGCTTTTTTAGGGCCTCTGAAATAGAGCCATAATTAACTCTTATGGTCTGGTAAAAAAAAATGGGATTGGTCCAAAATTAGGTTTAGGTTGGATATTTGGAACAATTTCTTCACTCAAAAGAGTTGTTAAGCCCTGGAAGAGGCTGCCCAGAGAAGTGGTGGAGTCACCATCCCTGAAGGGATTGAAAAGCCGTGGAGATGTGGTGCTGAGGGACATAGTTTGGTGGTGGACTTGGAAGAGCTGGTTGATGGCTTGACTTGATCTCAAAAGGTCTTTTCCAACCTAAACAATGATATGATTTGAATTTCCCACTAATGCAGAGGCTGAGGAAAATGGATTCATTTATGCTTTTGCCAGTACCACTGTTACTACTGCTGATGGTATCTTTGATAACCCAAGAGGTTTAGAAAAGGTTCCACAGGATATCTTTCTCACTAAATGAGCACCCTGAAATGTTGCTAGCTTTGCAGAGGGATGATGGAAAAAGAATATATTACTTAGTATCCAAGGTAGCCTAGGACAGATGATTCCAGTCGTGTCAGGGTGAAATTATTTGTGCTATTACTGTCTTTTAAAGCTTCTAGAAGAAAAAAATTCTGTGAGTTTGTATTGGGTTTAGCTCTGAAAACTGCTATGAGGACATTAACTCCATCTCAGCCTAACCCAGTACAGAGTTCTATTGTCTTTTAATGCAGTTTTGTAGCTCATTACAAAATCTGAATCTGCATTACAAAATCTGAATCTGAAGAATTCTGGATCATTTCATGCACATGTCATATTTCTCATATTATGCACATTTCATACTGCATTCAGGTAGCAGCATAGCTTATCAGAAAGAAGAATTAGAACCTTCTTATTTTCCTCTTGTGGGTGGTGGTAAGATGTCAGTTATTTATGTGGTTTCTCTTTTCTTTCTCTGTCTGGCTACAGGATTTTCAGGTTTTATCACAAATGATTTCTTAGTTGAGAGCAAGTGAGGGAGTTTCAGGTCCTACTCCAGGAAGGTATTACAAGCTGCCAGCCATCCCCTATTACTTGCTTGGGGTTTCAAACAGGAGAGAATTCTCCGTGTCCTCACCACAGTTGGACATGTTTGAGTTTCTGTCCTGTTTTACTTTTTCTGAAGGCAGCTCTCAGTGGGTAAGAGTCTCCATGGAATCTGGTTTGTGAACTGTGGAGAACTCAGTAGGGCTTTGATGAGCAACTGTAGTGACTCTGCCTTACCTCTCAGGGTGAGAAGACCCTCTTTAGGATAGGGAGGTGTTAATTCTTGACCTTGATATGTCTGAGTTATAACCTCTTAGCTCATATTACCATAGAGGTTTGTAGTATAAACACTAGGGTCAGTATGGACACAGAACAAATTAGCAGGGCACAAAAGCACAAGGAGGAATGGCAGAGGGCTTTGATGACACCCAGGCCAGCAGGGTATTAGGGGCACATGACATCCACAGGCATGGATTTATCTAGGGAAATTCTCAGGACATCCAGATCTGAAAAAATCATGAGGGAATTCAAAATAGGAGGGGCAGCCTCTACTCCCTTTCATCACAGTTCTTTCAGTTTTCCATCTAAGTCTTCTCTCTGAAAGATTCATGAAGACTTTTGGTTTATTTTTCTGCCTCTATGAATTGTTTCAACTCAGAGAAGCATCATACTAATTCCATACACATCAAATTAAAATCACCTTTAAATATCGATAGAAACTTCTCAATTTCTTGTCAGTGTTATTAAGTACATTCCCCATAATTAATAATTATAGAATCACAATCTGATTCGGGTTAGAAAAAACCTTGAAAGGTTATCTAGGCCAGCTCTCAAATTCTATGGTTGAATTAGTTGTCTCCTGGTTAGTAACATGAATATTCATTTAGAAAACAGGGTAGTGTCCAGTGCTGAGAAATAAAGGTATTCTGAAGTGGAAAATGTGTGAAAAGGCAAGTATTAGGTTCATATTAGGTTGTGCAGCTACTGCTGTAGAATCTATTGATTCCAGGGACCTTTCAAAGTCATCTAGTCCAACTCCCCTGCACTGAACAGGGACATCTGCAACTAGAGCAGGTTGCTCAGAGTCCCAAACAACCTGACCTGGGATGGTTCCAGGGATGGGGCATCTACCACTCTCCAGGCAACCTTGGACACTGTCTCACCACCCTCAGCATATTTAGATCTCCTCAGAGGAGATTTAGGCTAGATAGAGGGAAGAAACGTTTTATGCTGAGGCTCTTTAATCTTCTCTACAACATATAAATGATACATTTTAAGAGTTTTTTTTAAACAGATATGATGCCCTCTGGCTTTAATCACTGTTTGCTGAACAGCATAAGTACATGAAAGTTTGGATCCTCTGAGAACTAGGAGAGGTAAATCACAGAATCACAAAGGTTGGAAGAGACCTCTAAGAGCATCAAGTCCAACCATACCTATCAGTAACATGCCCTGAAATAAGGCATAAATACCTAGACACTGTAGAATACTCTGACCACTCTGCTTTTATCTTGTCAAAGAAGGAAAGATCTCAGGGAATATTGTGTAGGAGGAAACTCAATTATAAGCATAAGAACATTATTTTCATGAGATAAACTGATTTTAGTGTTATTATCTGTTATTTTCAGCTACCTCAAGACTTTATACTAGCTGACTGACATAATTGGGATTCTGCATTCTTTGTATGAAAATAGATTTCTTCACATCCCTGAAGCTGCAAGAAGTGGGGGAGGAACATATAACACCTTTGGGCTCAAAAAAAACCCAAAAAACAACAGGCTGGTACTTTTTAAGTCAGCTACTTCCTCCAACATTGCATTAATTTGAACAGAAGAATCCAGAGGCACTGAGAGACCAATAAATCCTTTTTCTCACTGACATCATTCCACCAACTACTGTTAGAATATGACTATCCAAGGAGAAGGCATTTGCTTTACAATCACTGCCAAAGAGAGAGACACTCATTCTTCCTGTAGATAAGGGAAGCTATTATTAGTCCAAAGGGAATATGGCTTCAGGAGTTAAAAGGTTTTAAACATAACCAAATGGCAGTATTCATACTTACATGTTTTATTTACTCCTGTAGATATGAGAGAGAAATTGGGAGTTGAAAAGGTAAGGCTGTAAGGCAAGATGATCATAAAAACCTGTTATGGTCTTCAAGACCTGCAGAGACTTGAGTCTTACCTGAGAAGGAATCTTGAAGTGTAGCACAATGAGAAATAATGACCAAGAGTCTATTTTTCTTCAGTTTTGAGAAAAAATGATTCCTGATACATCCTGAGCATCACACTCAAACTGCTGAAGCTAGGGCATTTTGCCTTGGCCAGTTCGGTTGTACGCCATGTTTCCAAGCTTGACCATTCTCCTCTTTGTGTTGGCATTCCTACTTTTGTCTACTTTGACCTGAACAATGTGATTTAGTATGATTACCAAGGTAATGAATACCTTGGATCAGATATTGCTGGAAAGAACAGGCTGACAATAATGCCTAGGTCTGTGATGCAGTGAAGAACAACGGCATTTAGGATTTTGGTAATGCCAGATAGGAGTGGGACTCTGTCATGAATTATTCTTGGCATTTTAGTCAGGAGAATTGAAAAATGGAATATTTGAAGAATCATTAAGGTTGGAAAAGACCACCAAGATCATCAAGTCCAACCACTGTCCCAACTACTTTACTTGCAGAAAGGCAAGCTAAATATTAATCACTATTTTTCCCACTAATAATGAAGTGGTGGGGAAAATCCTAGGACTAACAGTTGATTGCTCTGTCTTTGGGTCACAGTGAAGCCGTATGGGATTAGATATGCTGCTGAGATGTTCTGCAAGGTGACAGTTGGAAGACTGACTACGCTTGGGTCCCTTTTGGTTGCCATATTGCATGAACATCACTGTGTGTGAAGCTGATGTATCACCTCAGCAACTCAGGCTTAGTGTTTGCTTGGGGTGGATTCATCTTTATTTCTTTTCAATACAGAGCATAGAGTTTTTAAAGTTCTCTGTCTAATTTGGATTCTTTTCCAATATTCCTACTGAGATTTGAGCAAAAAGTCTTTCACCTCCAGAGGTCCTACTTGTTCTTAGCTCATAGTAGAAGTTGTGATGTTTTTTTAAGATACCTGTTTTTTCCTGACTTTTTCAAGGAGAGATTTCTTCCTTCTAATGGTTTGAAGGTTTGACAAGAGATGACAAGTCTCTTTATCAGTGACATGGAAACACTTCCTGCACATGGCATTTGGAGGACAGAGGCTTCATGCACATATTCTACTGGAATCTGATCAAATAGACAAAAAACCCCAATAGTTAAACTCTTGGAAGACACTGCTGTGAGTTACTAAACTGCAGTGAAAAGCTGATGCATTTCTGGTTTAGTTAAGTCTCCTTGATAGATTTTAATTGTTTATCCTTAGGACAAACAGAAAAGAAGTATTCTCAAGCTGGAAATGCCTTTGCAGATCATATCAATAATGTTCAGAATGATCTGGTATTTAATCCAGAGCAAGGTTGTTCTGCCTAGGTTCCTCAAGTCAGGTTAAAGNCCAGGGGCCACAGGAGACCCGAAGTGATTTTCAGACTGTGCCATTGCCAACAAGGAGTGCTACAAGAAAAGGCAAGCAATTGGGGATTCAACCCCAGTACTTCAGGTCTTCAGGTGTTTCCCCAAAGGGTGATGAGGTCAAAAACAAAGGGACAAAAAGAATCATAGGGTCATTAAGATTGGAAAAGATCTCCAAGATCATCAGGCGTAACTGTTGACCCAACACCCTCATGCCACTAAACCATGTCACCAAGTGCCATATCTACATAGTTTTTGAACCCCTCCAGGGATGGTGACTCCACCACTGCCCTGGGCAGCCTCTGCCAATGCCTAACCACTCTTGCAGGGAAGAAATT
>VWZO01021175.1:16761-37250 GCA_013396975.1 Bucco capensis | reverse complement strand
CTAGTCACCTGGGAGAAGAGACCAACCCTCATCTTGCTGCAACCTCCTTTCAGGGAGTTGTAGAGAGGGAAGAGGTCTCCCCAAGCCTCCTCTTCTCCAGACTAAGGAGGTCCAGAGGAAACAAAGTTAGTAACTATAAAATTATAGATAAAGAAAAATGAAGCATGTGTAATAGAGGCAAATAACAGAGTTTTTTCCTTCTCTTTTTCAATCTGAAAAAGTAGAAGTCTGAGTTCAACCAAACCCTTTATTTTGTCAACATTAATACAGAATAAACAAACCCT
This sequence comes from Bucco capensis, assembly GCA_013396975.1. Lineage (NCBI taxonomy): Eukaryota > Metazoa > Chordata > Aves > Piciformes > Bucconidae > Bucco > Bucco capensis. The sequence continues at coordinate 36,966 of VWZO01021175.1, read as the reverse complement.
GACTAGACTGGATTTTGAACATTGTGCTTTCCCCAAGTTGCTGAATCCATAGCTGTTACCCTCTGCATAAAAGACTGGGTTTGCAACTCTTCAACTGCAAAATGAATTTTTTCACATGGGTGAAATGAAAATAATGAGTTTAGGGTTTTTTGCCTAATCAGACTTGTTATTTTTAGCTCTGATTTGCTGCTTTTCTCTCTAGTGTGCTGACAGATTATGCCATGATATCTTGACAACTGTTTCAGTACTTGAAATCCTTCTCCCATCATCCTCAGCTGAGGGAAATCCATCCCTCCATGTCTCTCTCTCCCCAGATATATCCAAATCAAATGAAACACTAGGACTAGATCTTCTGAGGTATTTATCATGAGAGAGAGGTGTGTACATTTTTCAGCTCTTTGACTCTAGCCAGAAGCAAGAAATTTGATTATCTTGACCTGATCATGCATAAAATACATTTTGTTTTAGACCTGGAATGATCCAATCCTATTATCATTACTTTTTCTGAAAAAAACATGGAGTGTTAATTACTGACTCCTTCTAGCAAATGACTCCACAGGTTATAATTAGATTCTGCATACTTTTCCCTTCTTCCTAATTATCAAGAAAAAGATATCTCCTGTTATTTACTGCTCTACTTTTTCAGTGTCACCAACATAGAAGCCAATCATCAAGGTTAGGTTTTTCTTACCAGATAAAGGGCCATCACCAATTCATTACTGTGAAGAGTCAAGGTTTTCATTTGATTCTCCAACACAGATGTGAAGCCTCCAGAATGGTGTATTTGTCAATTAAATAGTTCTTAGATTTTACCAATCTGATAGAGCTGCAATGTCTATAGACAGTTGTTGGAAGTGTGCTTTGTCTTTTGAACAGCATCAAGGGAGAGTTCCCCTTCATAGGTGAAAAGGACTTAACCTGATACCCTTTGTCCACTGAGATTTCCATAGCAGAGCTAAACTGAAGCAATCTTCTGTGCCTCTTCACAGCTGAATAGTTAAAAGTAGAAACCAGCATAATGTTGCTGAACAAATCATTTTCTGCTCTGAGGCACAGGACAGTTTAGTGGTGGTAGAGGATCTTCAGTCACTCTGTCACAGGAAAGGAAAATGATGTAAGCTGCATGTAGAAAATGATTTATCTGCCGGGACAAAATTAATTGAAGGGTACCCCACTTCATAAAACACAGTCAGGTTACTTCCAAAGATTGGAGTAAGTGCTGAGTAAGAGTTTTATTTGGTTATGCTTTAGCAAGGCTGTCACAAACCCTAAATTATTCATAAATAAAAGCTATCCTAGAGCTGCACAAAATACCCATAAGTAAAAACGACTCTTAGCCATTGAGTCTCCATTATACTCCTCAAGAGAATAAATGTTCATCAGTGAACTTGGGCAAAAATATTTGCTTTCAGTTTATTGGGGAGTTGAACTGGATGGTACTTTGCTTACCATATCTTTCCTGTCAGTAAATGTGCTGCCATTAAGCTGTCAGAAAATACAACCAAATTTGGGGTTGTTCCTTAAATTTCAAGAGGATCTCTCTCCAGAGATTTAAGTTCTCAACAACTCCTACTACAGGCACACAACTAAAATTTTGGTGCCATGCTGAATCTGTTTGTAGCTTTCAAAAGGTCTGTGATCAGCTCATTTCTTCCTTTGGGTGTTGCCATTTTCATGTCTGTATCAAATCACACCACATTTAGCCTTAAACTGAATTAATGTCTTGATGCATTTCTTCTCCCTCTCCCTCTCCTCTCCCTCTCCTCTCCCTCTCCTCTCCTCTCCTCTCCTCTCTTCCCTTCTTTCTTCTTTCTCTGTTCTTTCTCTCTAAGAGTAACAGGGACTAGAGTCTTCACAGAAGAATAAAACATGAACTGAAATCCTCTTGTCTTTAATCCATATTCCCAGCCCACACTAACATATGACTGAGTGATTGGAATGAGGCACCACAATAGCAGGTTTTCTTATGGCAACACTCAATGCAAGAGAACATCAATGCCTTGCTAACTACAGGAGTACTGTAAATAGAGTCTGCCTGCAACAACTGTTACATGTAAAATTAGCATAGTTTCAAATCCACTTAGAGCTACAGAAGCTTAAGTCTATTTTTTTTTCTGCTTTACTTCCTGAGGAGTTAATATTGCCTTCAAATCCAAGCAACAGCTAGCAGGTGGTGGCATGGCCACCTTGTACTCATATTTTGGCTTGGCAAATGACCCTTTGGTGTGTAGGAGAAATCAGAACCTTCAAGATTTAAGGCAGAGAGGACTTAATGATCTTAGAGGTCTTTTCCAACCTAAATGAATCTCCTCCACCTCCCTGAGCAGCCTGTACCAATGCCTGATAACCCTCTTGGGGTTATCTCCTCTGGTGTCGTCGTCGTCGTTGTGGCTAGGCTTCGCGAATGAAGATCCAGGGAGGGCTCCATCCACACTCCTCATCAGCGCCTGTTCCAAGTGCGCTGATAAAAAGAGGCTAGCGGATAGCACGCTCGAGCCTGCGCTATGGATTTTTTTTTTTTTATGAGACACAGCATGCGCAGAGCTGGACCCACCCTTTAGTCCTAAGGTTCATCTGCCAGGGCCTAGCAAGCTTGGACGCTGGCAGCGAGGTCCTTAGGACAGAGGTTTAACCTCTTAGATGGAAGGCCTTCCAGAGCTAAACGAGCTCCATCTGCCCGGGTTTGGAATCAGAGTTGTCCTCTGGTGTAACTTGAAGCCATTTCCTCTTCTTCTATCACTTGTTCCTTGGGAGCTAGTTTTGATGGAAGCTTTTGCTTCTGCTGGTGAGGTAGCCTCTGTAGGTAAAGACATAAGTCAATTTCCATGGCTGTCAACACTTCTCCTGAGTGTTAAATTCCTTTTTTTTAGAGCACTGCTAAATGATGAAATGCTCATTTAAAAAAGGAAATCTGTTTCCTGTGTTTGGGTTAATTATTGCAACAATTTCATCTAGGATAACCTGAATAAATGTGTCTCTAAGCAATTGATAAGGGTGACATTCCAGGACAGAGCTTTATTTTTCATCAGTAATTAACTATTCTATCTAGGATTGTTATCTGCAGAGCAAGGACACAGAGTCAGTAGCAATGGCACATTATAAACCTAACTTTGACTATTGTTTCTTCATCATCATAGAAAGTATAATTGCTCAACTTGCTGCATCCTCCTTTCAGGTAGTTGTAGAGAGCAATAAGGTCTCCCCTGAGCCTCCTCTTCTCCAGACTAACCAACCCCAGTTGCCTCAGCTGCTCCACATCAGACCTGTGCTCCAAAAAAAACCAAAACAAGATCATATTAGGAATTTTTTTACTGCTTCATTTCTTTCCCCTGTTGACTTCACATGGTAGGGATTTCCCCAGAACTCAAAAGAGAAGCAAATCACTCCTGGCAGCAGACACTGCTTAGACACAGACTACATATATGAAGTCCATGGGGTGGCTGCTTGGGGAACAAGGTCACAGACTCACAGAATCATTAAGGTTGGAAGAGACCTCTAAGAGCATCAAGTCCAGCCATACCTAAATATCATACAAAATGAAAGCAGCAACCAGCTCTACTTGCATTGCTCTTAAGATGGAGAAGTGTCAAGAGGATGACAGAGAGCTTCACTGTGACAATTTGCTGGAAGCACTAGAAAGGATGCTTAGAAAATAGTTCTTAAAAAAAAAAAATGGAATAATTGAGCAGTTTCACAACCATAATGAAAGTGATTTCTAAAACTTCTCAGCTATTGTGCTCTAACAAGCAGGAAGGGGAAAAAAATCACCTAGCATGATTCATGTAATTGCTAATATTGCAGTTGAGCTATTTAAGAAGAGAAATGCCACGTGAGAGAGGAAGGCAAAATAAGCACACATTATGCTTTGTTCTCCTTCTCTCACACAGACACATTCCCTTTGCCTCAGCTCCTATCTGTAAAAAAACTATATATGGCAGAGCTTGCACTTATTCCTGCAAAAAAAAACCAACCCAAAAGAGATAATTTTGTGATTCACCTGAGGCCAACCGCTCAGTCATGCTGGGGCCAGGTGGGGTGACTTTCATGGATGCTGAGACAGGGATTTCTCACTGATTCAGGTTTCAGCAGTGCAAAGGTCAGTTCCTCAGGGTAGCAATGCAGGGATATTAAATCATCCTTCACACCCAAGAGTAGCTTTGTTCTCACAGGAGAACCTGCAGCTCTCTGGACTCTGCTACTTGAAGGCTAGTAGAAAGTCGAGAGCTGGCTGAGCCCCAGTGCTTCAGGTCTTCATGTGTTTGCCAGAAGTTGGTGAGATGAAAAACAAAGGGACAAAAAGAATCATAGGGTCATTAAGGTTGGGAAAGACCTCCAAGATCATCAGGTCTAACTGTTGACCCAGCACCCCCATACCACTAAACCACATCACCATGTGGTTTTTGAACCCCTCCAGGGATGGTGACTTCACCACTGCCCTGGGCAGCCTCTGCCAATGCCTATCCACTCTTGCAGGGAAGAAATTGTTCTTGATATCAGACACTCATTTCTTACTCCAAGAAGGACTTCTGTTTTCCATACAACTTCTTTCTGGTATCATTCTGAAGTACTTACTCTGTTTCCAGTTTATATTCAAGGACACCTTAAAAAAGGAAGGGAGACAGGCTTGGCTAATCTTGAAGAGTATAATTCTAATTCTTTTTGCTTATTCTGCTAATTATGATCATTTCTCATCTGATGAAATCAACTATTTCTTTTCCTATCTTGCCAGAGGATTTCTGGAAGTAATTTGCACTGCAAGCAGCTTGCAGACAACATTCAGTAATCACATTTCCAAAAGGATTCTGTTTCAGTCGAGGTAATAGATAACAGTTTTGCACAGGGCATCAAATTGTTCTCTTCAGACCATGAGTGGAATAATGCTCTTGAATTTTTTTTCACCTGTGAAAACAGGCTGTTAAGACTTTTAAACCAATATTTTGTGAACAGTGCATTAAGTTAATTACTTTATTTTGGGCAGTTTACTGAATCTCAAGATAGAAAGCTCAATATCAAAATCTGAAGCATATTGAAGCCGTGTGTGATTTTTCTCTGTATGCAAACAGAAAAGCTTAAAACTTATGACTCTATTAATAGCATCAACTGTAAACGATTAGTAATTTCAGTACTCTGGAAGTGTGAAAATGGTTTTAATTGAAATCATTCCTCTCTTATTGGGTCCAGTGCCACCATCTGCTCTGCTGTTGAGAACAGAGTTAAAATCCATGTGCTATCAAGACAATGAAAACCAATTTCTTTACCTCTCTTTTCAGTAGTCTGGACTGAAACACTGAGCTGAGAAAGAAACCTCTGTTGGACACAATGATCTCAGAGGTCTTCTCCAACCATGGTGATTCTATTCCAGCTACAATCACAATAGAATAATAAACCAGTGATTTAAGCACTAGAAAGTTGAACTTGGATTCAACTTGGGTTGAAGCCCAAGAAACTTGGGTTTCTTTTACCCCATCCATTTTATATGGATGAAGAGCTCAGTTGCTCTGGTGTGGCAGAAGTGGGTTTAGGGTCCAAATCATGCAGGGATAACCAATCTTAGAAACCATCCTGATGTGGAAATGAAACATTATCAGTGTGATTCCCTAGGGAGAAGCTTTCACTGATAGGAATGAGAAGTAGCTGATCCCTTAATTGTCATGGTTTAGAGCAAGAGGAATTTTTGGCCCAAAGTAGTTGGCACAGCTTCATCTACTCTCTTTAGAAAGTTCTAAAGGGCTTAGTGGGTAAACTGCTCCCAGATTTAGTAGGTGGTGTGTCTCCTCTATGCAGAGCTGACCTGTCTGGCAGCTATTTCACAATGATCTTATGTTGAGTATAAAAATATAGACTGAGAGTTGTTCTACTTAGGGGCATGGTAGTGACAGGTTGATGGTTGGACTTGATGATCTTAGAGGTCTCTTCTAACCTTAATGATTCTGTGATTCTCTGAGTAGTAACAATACCATTAAGGGAAGTTTATCACTATTGGCATATAAATACTGTAAGTGGATTGATGAAAGCACAACCAGTTCCAGAAGGGGTTTGAGCACCCTTTGTATTTTCCATCTCCTGTCCATTGCATATTGAAAGAGGTTTTCTGCTCTCATAAAGTACCCTTCTTTCACCCTCTGCCCCTCAATTTATCTCTTCAAGAAGCCTTTCTAAAGGCTTTTGCAGTGGGAGTTGCAGGAGAGCCTTTATTACACTGTACCAGCTAAGTGATTTCCCTTTAGAAACAGGTTCATTTACTCTTTATCCCTCTATGACTTTTTCTTTCCTTTTGTTCCACCCAAAGCCAACCACAGAACTGCAATACTTGACATGTTGCTAAATCAGGGCAGGTACCCACACCCCACATCAGTAATGTTACAGGGTGACAGGAAATATAAAGCACTCCAAGCCTTTGTAATTATGTTAAAAATCTCTTTTTAAAGGTTGATGCAAGGCCACCAGAGAGACAACTGGGGCTGTCACCATTCAATAACAAGGCTGCTGTTGGCAGTCTTGGTGAGAGGGCTGGAAGAGTTCTCAGTGTCTCAGGTTAGGTTTTTCTTTGTGTTCTCTTTGTTTTGGAATTTCTTGATAGATGAGGAAACCAAAAAAAGGAGCTGAATGTCTCGTGCTTAGAGGAAAGAAGGGAGTAAGGGAAAGCAATGCTAGCGCTGAAGGAGAGCTTCAGAGATGGTAATAGAGAAAGAAGAGTTCTTACTATAGGCTGACTTTTGGACCTCATGGTATAAAAGGGCATGCTGAGATTAGATAAGGGAAGGAAAAGCAAAGAAACAAACAAAACCCAACCTTTCCTAGGCAGGAGAAATTCAGTCAGAGTGTTTGCAGGAAGAGACATTAGCAGTGAGGATGCTCACAAGGATGAAATGCTGCAGGGACCAAGTTGAAATCCTACTGCTCCCAGAGAGTCAAACAGGAGTAAAGACATCCTCAAGAGGTAGGGAATCAAGAATCAACATGAAAGCACGGACTAGACTACTACCAGCTTTGCCAAACTGGGGACACTTTCCCAACTGACCCATCTTGTTTAGATCAAACAGCCATGACCTCTGTTGCCTTCCTCAGACAACTTTCTGCATTCTTAGAGAATAAAAGACAGAAGGGAACACCTCACAGCATGTACAGAGTCCCTAAATTCTGTTTTTTTCCCGCTCTTGTTTGCTCTGCTTACTGTACCTAAGGCTTTCATATTAATTTTGTCAACCTTGAGAAATTATTCACCTAAAATTGTAGCTCCTGATATGCCTCTAGGCATGATTCTGTGCTATTTCCTTTCAGTAAATACCCTAATTTTGATATTGGTTTGGTATAGAAGGATTTTGTAGCCATAGGAACTGAGTTAAAACATCTGTCTTAACAAAAATACCTTTTGTTTTCTTGTCCTGGTTATGTAGCGGGAAAAATTTTCATATATACTCATCTCTGCTTTTTGTCTTCTGATGAGCTGGAAAGAGACAGGAGGGGGAAAGGCAAAGGGAAAAATGCAGCTAACACAACTTGATTCATTTCAAAGTTCCTTTCAGTCTATCTGGAAACATGAAGTACCAGAAATCAATCCTGATCTCCTAGGGCTTGTAAACTGAACCTTTTCAGACACACTCCAGGACTTCTGTGTGATCAAAATTCTTATTGTCTTTTTCATCTTTGTTAAAATGGTTCATTTTTCTTTTCTTTATAATACATGATAAAGAACTCTCTCCTTTGTTGTTTTGGGAGAGATTTTAAAGTTCCTATTTGAAGCAATGGCAAGATTCTGCATGATTTCACTCCAAACTCAATCCTCTACTGTCATGCTCCAGTTGAACTACACAGCAACAACAACAAATATCATATTCCCACTATTAAGCCAACCTTTAAATGCACCCTTTTGTTAGGCAAACATTATGATATGAAATTAGTCCCAGCTTTCTTGTTTTGGGCAAGCAAATCTTGATGACTTGGGACTTCCTTTAATAATTCATGCTCCTCTCCTTATCAGCTTGAGTAACCCAAAGGCTGCCTTCTTGCTATCAATCTTGCATTTCATTTTCATGCCTGGCAGTAAAAGCACTCAGATAATTGCTGCAATCTGTTATTCACAGATATGTCATGAGACATAGGTGGCAACCTACTTTTTGTGCTGTAAAAAAACCCCAACAAATAAATAAATAAAAACCATCCTTCCTAACTTGAGCAATGATCTGGAAATGATAGTGGTGGTAGGATAAAATGTGTTTATTCTCACTCACAGTAAGCTTGGATTCTGTTATAATGACTCAGAAAGGTTTTTCTGATAAATTCTCAGATTTGTAATATATATATATATATAAATAAATATTTCGTTATATATATATAAATAATTTGTAATATCTAGATAGAAATAATTTGTAGTGTATATGTATATGAATTCCCAATTGATATCTGAGCCAGAATGAAAGAATACCCCAGTAAAAATAAATACAATAAAAATAGGGAGAGAATTTGCTTTGTAAAAAGTCATTCCATCTTTTTTTCACTTGCTGACTGATTCTACATAGGCAATGTCCTCTGCTTGCAGAGGAAATGAGAAGGAATTTCCTAGTTATTGATAGTCCAAGTGCTGCCAAGTGCTACAAGCACACAGAGGAAATCAATGGCAGACTTTTATTCTCAATTTTATTAATAGGGAAAGAATCTGAACCACAATGAGAACCACTCGTTCCTCCTCTAGCGCTCAGTTCCATGGTGACCAGCAGCACTTGCCAGAGCTCTGGGGAGTACTAGGTGAGTGCCAGGGCTTGTTCCACTTGGGACATTTGAAATGGCTTGGAAAAAAAGACTATAATGTTTTCCTGCATTAGAAGAAAGGACTAAGGGTTTCACACTGTTATTTGAATCTCCAATTTCTGGGTTGTACTGTTCTGCTTTATTAATTCCATTGACTGGGGTTGACCTGTGTAGAGAACTCTATGGGATCCATTTACAAAGCACTTCTGCAACAGAAACCTGCCTGGCAGCACTCAAACACATTTTGAAGGAAGAAAACAAAACCCCCCAAATACCTTTCATCCTCCTTCCCTTCTTTAAATAAGAACTTCCATGGAGAGAATTGGGAACAGAACTACTCAGAGCAGAAGAACCTCCCTCACATAAAGTCATGAGTCTGTTGGCTTTGTGACGCAGCGAGAGGATGCTGCCACAAAGAGTTTTCTGCTCCTGCTGAGGCTCCTGATGCTGCCTCTTCTGATGCCAAGCTGGTTGCTCTCACCACATCATCTCCTGCTGCTGGTGCTGTTTCATGCTTTTGGAACAAGGCAACACAGTTGAGATTGTCCTGTGCCAAAAGAAGGATGAAGCAATTTGGGAAACCAAGTGGTGTAAAATAGCAGTGCAGAAGACCCATACATTCTGCCAATTACTCTTTGGCACCAAGGTCTAAGAAGAGTAATTTAAAAAAAAAAAAAAAAGATGAGAACCATGGGAAAATGTCAGCTGTATCACAGCAGAGACATTGAGGAGGGTTACAGACAGAACTTGGGTAGGAAATGAAGGAGCAGAATATATTCAGTAGTATAACTTGTGAAACCTTGTAGATGTTTAGAGCCAATGAAAAGAAGAAATTCTTGACTCAGAGGGTGGTGAGGCACTGGGACAGGTTGCCCAGAGATGTTGTGGATGCTCCATCCCTGGAAGTGTTCAAAACCAGGTTGGATGAGGCCTTGAGCAACATAGAATCACAGAATTTTCAGGCTTGGAAGGGACCTTAATGCTCATCTAGTTCCAACCCCCCTGCCATGGGCAGGGACACCTCCCACTAGAGTAGCTTGCTCCCTGCCCCATCTAGCCTGGCCTGCAAAACTGCCAGGGATGGGGCTTCCACCACCTCTCTGGGCAACCTGTTCCAGTGTCTCACCACACTCATGGTGAAGAACTTCCTCGTAATATCCAACCTAAATCTACCCTCCACAAGCTTGTGTCCATCCCCCGTAGTCCTAGCGCTGCCTGACATGATCTAGTGCATGACATCCCTGCCCATGGCAGGGGGGGTTGGAACCAGATGATATTTAAGGTCCCTTCCAACCCAAGCCATGCTGTGATTTATGATTTGCTCAGACATTGAGGAGTTAATTCACTAATTGAACACCTGTTGAATGACAGCACTGCAAACTGCAGCCCTCAAACAAGACCATATGGAGTATGCCAAGTCCTCCTTGGACTTGGAGGAATCTCCTATGGATGGCAAGAAAACAGGTCAGCCAGCTACAAGCAAAGCCAAGCTGCCATCTGGGCTGGCCCAATTAGTCAAGTCTGGTGTTCTGCTGGGGTGTAGGCATCAAACTATGAAAACATCACATTCACTTCATGCAGGTCACAAAACAGTCTGGTAATAAAGCAGCTTTATGGATTTGACTTAAACTCATTACCTTTCTTATGAAGTATTATGTATCCCATTGCTTAACCTCTAAAACATCTTGTTCCTTAAGCTGCTTTCCATTGCCACTTTTTTGTAAATAGGAATGAATAAAAGTTCCATGCATTCTTAGTATTTATTAATAGATATAAAATTGAATTATGCCAGCTATTCCATTTGCCTAAGGCATTTTATGTACAGATCTATGTTATGTGTATAACTTCAACCATTGCTGTTAAAGCAGCCACTTCAAGTTGAAATGCAGCTTTCAGTCATGAATTAGTCAAGAGTTCAGAGCCACAAACACCACTGCATCCTAACCACAGCACTAAACACTGACAATTCAGGTAGAGCTTTTTATTTCTTTCAAAATAAAATTAAGGAAAACAATTAAAGAAACTGAAGTTAGCATTTAGCCAGAAGAAGAGGTTTCAAATGTCAACCCTGTCAGGAAAAGTGGTTTAGGAGCTTTTAAAGGATCTCCTTCCTTCTTTTAAAGGATCTTTTCACATCTCAGCCAAAAATTATACCTTGGCCTTTAGCACCATGCAGAAGCAACCACTCACTAACAAGCCAAAAAGCAGAGTATCATATTCTCAGTGATATCCAGATGGTGAAAGAGGGGAGATGATGGCTGGAAATCTTCTGTCCAGCTGCAGATATGTTTCCATTGAGACAAGAAGCTGAGTAGCTTCTCAGCCTGTTTCACACAGGTCAATAGCTCCTCCAGAGGATATTTATGTTGCCAGATAGAAATACCAGACTTGTGTAGGGACTGAAATTACTTTGACACCTTGATTTCTTAGAGGATTCCCTAAGTGTGCTGTCAGAAACTGGTGCTGGCATCTCATCTTTACTTTTGTCTCCCATCCCCTTTAGATTTGTGGTTCCTTTAGGCTTGGTGCCAGATGTCTAGCTTAACACTTGATGATGATGAAAACTGCTGACTTCTCTTAGTTCAGACAACTCTAAATGTCTCTGACAGCAGCAGGACAAGTTGGCATTCGGGCTGGCAAAGCAGCAGCAGAGAAGGCAAGGCACTAGAAGTCGCACATTTTGATGAAGCTAACCTGTCCCCCTTAACACATGCTTATGGCAGCCTCAGGGATTAACTTGTACTGCAGAAAATGAATTCATAAACAGTATTACTAGCAGATTCAGATAGCATTGTCTTCCAAGTGATGACCCTTCATCANCAAGTGATTTTCAGACTGTGCCTGGATGACCCTTCACCACCTTTGGATATGCTCCAGCAGCTCAGTGTCCTTCCTGTAGTGAGGTTATTGAGGTCCTGAGTATATCATGCATATACCAGCAAAATCATAACCACAGAAACAAATAAGCAGCAGCAGCAATCTGACAGTTTTATCAGTTTTGGGGGAAAAAACCAAGCCAGATTTTAGAGGGTAAAGACTTGGTAAGCAAAAAGAATCTACATCTACTCAGAGATTGCTTTGGCAACACCAGGCTCAGTCATCAGCTGAGACAAGTTTACACTTGGAAGACCCAAAGAGGCAAAGTGGCTTAGTTTTAAGCCACTTGATTTCTCCCTCAGTACTGCAAATTGCAGCACTGTGCATGGAGTGCCAACTGAGCTTCAAAGCAACCAGGTCTGACATCAAAAGCAGTGTAGTCATAGCAGCAGAGCTCTTGGCACTGGCAAAATTCTCCTGGAAAGCACCTTATTTCAAGGCAAAGAGAATGCAAAGAAGTCTTTCACTGCTGCTGCACCATCCATGAAGGAGATGCTTTTTGGACTGAGTAAATAGTGTGCTTGAGGTTGTTTTCTGTGGCACTGGGGTTCTGAGGAGCTGCAGCAGCTGTTGGGTGCTGCTGAACCAGTATCCTCCATCCTCCTCCTGTAAGACTGTTGTGACACTTCCACATCCTTGTATTGGGGAAAAGTTGGAAGTGGAGTGCTTGCCCCTTTGAGAGCTAATGTTTCACTTCCTAAAACATTTGGATACAGAGAGAAAAAATGTCTCCTGTTAAAATTGTTTCCTCGAGCATTTATGAAGCTGTTGTTGTACTGCTTAAGACTCCTAAGCAGCTCTAACTCAGATTTTCCATTGATAAAGACCAAATAACACATGTTGGAGCTAATCACATAAACTTTTCCTCACCCCAAGATCCTTCTCCTGAAGTGCAGATGTTCAGATATCCTCTCAGGGCACCCTTTGTTTGGTTTATGCCTGACAGTGTTGAGCAGCTAGGACATGGATCAATGACTGAGTCCCAGCATGTTCTTCATGGCATCACCTAAAGGCTATATAGCTGTGTGCAATTTTCATGCTTTCACTCCTGTGTATTGTGTAAAGGTCTTCTCCAGTTCTGTTACAGGATAGGGTTTCAAGGTGTTTGGTGTTGTAGAATTTCAAAGATCATCTCCTGGAAAGCTATCTACAATATTTTATTCAGGTTGCAATATCTCTGCTAATGTTTTATAGGCTAGAAGCATTTCTGCATTTCTTTCAAATGGTTCTATCAATTCAAATTTAGATAGGTTTTTTTCTCACAAGAAATACTAAAATGCAATGAAGTAAACTGTTTCTGAAATGGCCTTTGAACACTTCAAATGTCAACAAAGAAAATAAACTGCTATGGCCACACTTTTCATGTGAGGCTGAACTAAATCAGTAACACAAACCACTAAATATTTACCAAATGCTGCCTCAAAGGATTTCATTGCAGATATGGTGATTGTAGCTCTCTTTTCCTTTGCTAGCCAAAAGAAAATCAATGCCCTACACAGAAAGTTTATATAGCACAATAATCCTTATGCATTCTAGCAGGTTGCTTTTAAACCTCATTGCACAATTAAAAGGTGGTTGAAATACCTCACAATATCCTTCTGGAGCTGGGGGGCCCACAACTGAGCTAATGATCATTAGAAACTTCCTTCTTATCCCACCTTGAAACTGTTCACCTAAGTCTGTGCTTGAGTCAGTGCTGTCTGTCAGCATTTGAAAGAGGTTAGTAGTATTCCTTTAACCCTATTAAAAATGCTCGAAAGATCTTGTCTTATTCTACTCTTTCAAGAAAAAAAACCTTCCTTCACCTCCCTATACATCTTTACCATCCTGACATTTTTTCTAGACTCGTGCTCCAAAATCTAGACTTTTCCCCCAAAATCTAGCTTTTTTGAGGTCACTTAGAAGAGCAAAGTAAGCTATAGACAGCCAAAAAGATTGTCTCTTAGTATAAGCATTGTCAAGAAAAGCCACAAAGCTTTGCCTTCCTACCTGTTGCTTACTGGATAGATGTTGAAGATTGATCTAAAATCAGCTAAATAGGTTTGCAGATTCTGTTACAAATCAGCCTTAAATTTAGATGAGTCTGTTCCTGAGCTTTTTGTGCCTTTCTGTGTCATGATAGCCCTTTTAAACTCTATTGTTGTAGCACTTTTCCATTGAGGTCAGTGACCCAGGTAGTTGTTTCTGAGTCAGCCAAGAGGCAAGATATTTAGCGTATGGTATGGAAAATAACAGAGTTGAATTCCCAACAGAAGGAAATTTGATATTTTCCATTTTAGTTTGGATTTTCTTCTGCTTTCTCCCTCTTCAAGTGAAAAGGGGAAAAATCAACCAAATAAAAACTACCTCTCTCACCTCTCAGAATTAGTGGTTGCAAAGTCATCAGATGTACAGACTGATAGCAGAAGAGCAAATTTTCACTTCAAAGTGGATTTCCTCTTCTGCATCCTTCCTCTAGATAGATTGTATGCCTGACAAAAAGGTTGAGGATGAGACCACAGCTGTGTCTTTTTATGAGGGGCCATCTATTTTTATTAAAATGGGATGAAAAGAGAAGTAAAAAGCTTCATGGCACTCAAATCATTGCAGTAGCCAGACTACAAGCTCATAAAAGTCAATCCTCCTGACACAGTTTTTTAAAGCAGCTTTTCATTTTGTTTCATAAAAATTGGGTTTTATAAAGCCTTCCACCTATAAAAGGTACAGGCAGGCTTTATTATTATTGAATCATAGTAATTTTTTGGTAAGTTAATGAATTCTTACAAGACTAACTTCTTCCCAAGACTTTAATTAGTCCTTTATGTCAGTGTGTGTTTCTTTTCTGTTTACTTGCATAGTGAAATTATCAACAAATCCTATTCAAGGAGCTTTTCCTGTTAATTAAAACAAATTCAGACATGGTCATTAATTTATTTGAATCAGATTATGACTGTACATATTTTTTTCTTGTGACAACATCTTGAGAAGTTCAAATCTTTTAAATTAAGTTCTTAATTAATAACTGAGTGAGAGAAAATGGTGTGAAGGTGTTAGATTTGGTATCATCAACTTACTGACCCATCCTGAGTGGCATTTAGGTGTTACTGGAAACCTTTCACCACCTTTGTTATTCATCCCAGGAATTAGAGGTACACTATTTGCAAAGTGGGTTGCAACTGGTCCAAGTGCAGTTGGGAAACAAATGGGATCCTTGGTGATCCTTCAAACACTCAAAGATCTTTATGGCTTCTGCATCTGATTACTGGCACCATGGGTGGAGATTGTAATGGAAATAACTTTCAAATGTCATCTGAGATTCAAGCTGCGTGCTTTGGGAATGACTACAGCAGGAACCATCTGAAACAGTGGAGAACAAGCCTTACAAGAAGCAGTGTAAATCCAGCAGCAACCCAACTTGAGCTAGATTTGGTTTCCAGTAACCCTACACAACACACCACCTTCTCCTGTCCTGAGTGACCATCACAAGAGATGGAGCCCAAAAATCATAGATTAAATGAACTGAGTGGACCTTTTGTGGGCATTTTAGGGACATTTGACAAGGATGATCTGTAGACTAAGGGAATGATAGCCTGGGCTAGAATCCAAGGCCAGGTGTGCAGGTTGTTAGCAGAGAGCAGGTTGAAGCCGGGAGGGCCAAAAGGGCAGGGCAGTTGCTCTCAGTTGGACACCAGGTGTTTTCAATCCCATAAAGATCATGCTCTCTAGCAAGGGTGGGAAAGTTGCTGAGGGGAGCTCTTTGTTTTCTTCTTCCTCTCCACCAGTTTGCTCACCATTCTCTTCCTGAGGACTGCTTTCCCATTTCTGGTGTCCACCATACATTTCCCGGGGTGAGTACAACTTTATATTGCTATTACTTTGGCTATGGTATTTAATCTCTTTTCATTTTCCCCTCATGGTTCCTCTCGCCTTTTCTTGATTGCCCTTCTCAGCTGGGTTATCTCGTGATGGAGGAGCTGCTGTTGTTTAGCCCTGGATACAGGCCAAATATAGAACATGTAGGCTAGGAAGGAGGGTGGTGGCTGATGAGGTTGTTTTGGGTAGTGTAGAACCTGAAGATGACATAAATGGTATGGAATAATGGCTGGAGAATGTGCTGGTTTGGGCTGGATAGTAGCCAGTGTGAGGATATGTTTGGATTTTGGCTGGAAACAGAGTTGATATCATAGGGATGGTTTAGTTACTGCTGAGCAGAGCTTACGCAGAGCCAAGGCTTTTCTGCTTCTTACCCCAGCAGACAGTAGGCTGGAGGAGGGGTCACATCATACTCACCTTATAAATAAGAAGGAAGGGGAGGATGTTCAGAGCAGTGGTGTTTGTC
Organism: Bucco capensis; assembly: GCA_013396975.1. Taxonomy (NCBI): domain Eukaryota; kingdom Metazoa; phylum Chordata; class Aves; order Piciformes; family Bucconidae; genus Bucco; species Bucco capensis. The sequence continues at coordinate 21,023 of VWZO01021175.1, read as the reverse complement.
TTCCCAAGGAACCATTACACATGATGGATCCCTGCTTTCCTGGAGATGATTGAACACCTGCCTGATCATGGGAAGTGGTGAGGGAATTCCTTGTTCTGCTTTGCTTTTGCTTTACCTATTCGACTGTCTTTAGCTCAACCCATACCTCTTCTCACTCTTACCATTCCACTTCTGTTCCCCATCCCACTGAGGTGGAGTGAGTGAGGAGCTTTGTGGCACTGAATTGTGTGGAGTTCAACCAGGAGAGAGGCCTGGGCCTAATATCTGAATAGTCAGGTTCATGTCCAGCTCAGCAGATGACACTTCAGCATGGTCCATGTTTGCTACCATGCATTGAGGTTTTTATTTACCCTTTGTGCTGCTGCAGAGTTTATTGCTTTGTTGAAATAAAGCAATGTGGTGACTTCTGTTTGACTTTGTGAAAGTATTGGAGAAAATGTTCCAGTTGATAGGCCAAGCAATAAGGAGATAAAACACAGGATATTACATTTTGTAGGCTACCAATTCCATCATCATAATCATTATCAACACCAAAGGGGGGGAAATCTTCTTGGGTTTTTAGTAGGATGGTGACACTTTGAAACAGGGCCCAACTATCACTAGATCTTTGCAATACTAAGTTTGGAAGTGAGTGCTGAGAAGATGAAGTCTTGTCTCTCAGGGCTGATGACTGATACTATCATGGGTTCATGTAGGTGTGTATCCAATAGGCACAGGTGATCTTGCATCTTATTAAATCTCAGGTTTACACTGCTTTTCTGTTGGAACGATACCCGAGATCTTGACCAAAAGATCTTAGCCTGGAGAAGAGCAGAGTCAGAGGGGAGCTGCTCAATGCTGCTTTAGGCAACACAGATTCTGTAGGAAGGATCCTGTGCCTCTAGAACTGTTTCACATTAGCAGGAATGAGAAACCTGACAAATTGATCTTCCTTGAATGACTACTGAATAATGGCTAATAATTAAGGAGATGAGATCTTAATTTAAATACTCCTGAATATTCTTTGATTTATGAAACTTTATTTCTGGACCAATTCTAATGGATAACTTTGGGGAACTGTTCTTTTCAACTTGTTTATCTCCACTGCTTGGACATTACTGCAGAAGCAGTTTTGCTGCTCTCTATAAAAATTATTTCTTCTCCATTCATAAAGCATAGCACAGTTTTATTGTAAAAAAAAGCCCAGTTTTTACAGTATCATCCCTTGGTAGTTTATATCCTAATATTAAGCTGCAGAAAAACAAGTGGCTCCTGTAAGCAACACAATAAAGCTCCCTTACTTTATTCTCTATTCATGCATGAACGTCGACCTGTGAGTAAGGCATGATTTAAGAATTAAATTCATGTGTACTCTGCCTCACCAGTAGTAGCATTTTTTTCCCCCAATATTTAACATACAATCATTAACTTCAATAAAGGTTTCCTGTTCTCCAGACTAACCAACTCCAGTTCCCTCAGCTGCTCCTCATAAGACTTGTGCTTTAGACCCTTCATTAGCTTCATTGCCCTTCTCTGGACACACTCCAGCACCTCAATGTCCTTCTTGGAGTGAGAAGCCCTCAAGCTGTGGCTTCACCAGTGGCCATTTCAGAAGGAAACCAGACTTTAGGAAGAGTGAGGTCCTTCTCACAGTAAGCAATCATTCCTCTATGTCATCAGCCAATGTTCCAAACTTGCAAAGACATCAGACTGACACATTATATTTGCCATGTGTTTACATGGAAATTACTCCATCACTGCTGTGTTTCCAAGGCAAAGCCATGCAGTTTTATAGTAGCAAAAGTGGTATTTTCAGTAAAAGAGGCAGGCTGCTTCAACAGAGACCACATAATCACTAAAATGCAATGTTGAAGGTGATATTTAGGTTCATCTTTCACTCTTGCAAACGCTAACCTGAAGTATTGGCTTGATTCTTTCTAGAGCACTGCTGAGGGCAACAGTGGTTAGTATGATCTATCTCATCTCCTGTGCATCACTACATTAGACATTTCCTTTGGCCAAAGTAGGATGTACTCCATCTTCTTAAAAGCTAAGAAAGAGTCAGATGGTCTAAAAAGCCCAGAAAAGACAGGAAATGTGGGAATATCTTTTATGGTTTATTTTTTTATACTCTAGCTCTTCATATTTTCTTCCTTGGTTTGGCAACTGGTACTGAGCTAGCTCAAGGGAAAAGGAAAAAAAAGCCATAATAGTATTTTGCAATATAGAAATAATTGTAATTTGGCATTGTAATATCATAGGTAGTGTGGCAGAATGTATTCATGATTTTCCTGAAGGTTAAGTCCAGGGTAGAAGATGGTAGAACTTCCACATCATCTCTGGAAAAATTGATTATCTCCTGAAAAATGCCACTTTCCCTAAAGAAAAGTATTGATCTACTCCATAGCGTTCCATGCAGAAAGAAAGAACAAGCACCATTTGCTTCCAGGGTTTGAAATTATCAATCAAATCCATACCATGAATTAGACAAAAAAAATTGAGGAAAAATGCATCCAATCTTTTCAATTTCTCATCCTTCTGCACGCTCAGAGAATCAGGATGTAGAGCTAATAAATTATTTAAACTATAATAAAGGAAGCAATAAGCCCTGCTTTCATCCACCTGTGCCTTGAAGGGGCTGCTTTTCATTTATGACTAAGCTGCACTTTTCCTCCTATAAAAAGCTGCTGCTTTCCTCTTTTATTACTGTCAATTTTTTTTTTTTCGGGGGGGGGGGGGGGGGGTTGAATGTATATAATTACCTGTGTTAAAAAGGAAAACAAAGGCATGGAAAAAACCTGTTCTATTAATGGTGTTACTTCTAGAGAGGCTTGCTCCCAGGGAATCTAGTCAGGGCTTTTGTAGCTGAAATGGCACTACAGTGACAGCTCACAGATAGAAGAGATGAAGTCCCATGCTGTTGGGGACACCTACTGCAAGAACCATAGGTCACTGTGTCCCCACTAGAGAGACCTCAGCTATCAGTGCCCTACCAACTTTCCCCTAGCAAATCTAGACAGGGTTGAGGATCTTCCAACCTTTCTGATACCACAGGAGGAAAAGTCTCTGCAGGAATAGTGATTGAAAGAGATTTCTAAGGTTTCTGTGTAGCACAACTCCAGAAGCCCCATTTTTACCACTGAGGATCCTTTGGCTCAGGAGAGATTTCTACCACCTGTAAGTAAAGAGAATCTGAATTTCTCTGACATTCTCTTGAATCTTCTGCATGAATCTTACCTGAAGTCTGATTATGGCAGGCTGCAGCTCACTGAAGGTCTATTTGCCCTAGGTTTTATGCTGCTATAGGTTACACTGTTGCCTTGCTGCCAGATGAGTCCTCTCTGTGGGTTTTTGGTTGTTTTTTTTTTTTGCCCTACTAGAGCACCTGAAGCAGAAGTCAGTCTTAATAAAGACTGGTTTTCATAAGGGGAGAGAACATTTCAGCTCGTTCTTGAGTCTAACAGCAGTGCAACTTTTTGGGCCATTTCTTGTAAAAATGCCATGTTCTAGCTATATTTCTGTCCACGTTGAGTAATCTTTTCACATGAGGCAAAAATTCAGTTCAGGAGGTTTCTAGGTGTGCTATATAGAAAGCTTCTTGGAGGTTCACAAGTCTCTTTTTTTTTTTGTGACAATTCTGCAATGACAATGAAAGTTTATAAAAGAAAATTAGATCTTATGAATGCTTTCATTTTAAAGTTTTAAAAACTCTAATAACATGAAACTCTGAGAAGCAGTGCACCGTGAGAAGTGTTGGCTTTCTCAGAAGCAATTCTTTCCATTTTTCATCTCCAAACCACTTTGGGGTTGACATCTAATTATATCCTATTATAACTTTCAAGCTTGTTTAGATGCACCAAGCCAGGAAATCATTAAATAGATTTTTAAAATGCTTTTAACAGAGAAAATTGATATTGTATGTTTGTGTTTTCCTCTTCAAACCTATAGAAGTTTGGATTTGCAGTCCTAGGTGTCCTTCAGGACTTTCAGGATGTCTTACAAGAGCTATTTTATTCTCTTGCTCACATTGTGTAAGCTATTTTGATGTCCTTTTCTTCTTCCTTCTAGAAGGCTACTGGCAAACCTTGCATTAAAATGTAAGGAAAGACATTTCTAAAGATGCCTTTCACTAAGTATTTGTAGCATAACAGTGATTCTGAGATATCAGGGAACAAGTTGTTGTTCACTAGCAAGGTGACGTGTCTAAGGTAATGCTGATTTGTTGTTTCACTCCTCAATTTCAATGCTAAAAATATCCGCCCCCCCCCCCCCCCCCCCCCCCC
>VWZO01021175.1:0-16755 GCA_013396975.1 Bucco capensis | reverse complement strand
CCCCCCCCCCCCCCCAAAAAAAATGCAGGCACTAAACATGTCAGTTTAAGCTTCAGCTCCTAAACTTTCAGCAGCTTAAGACTTCATTACAGACATACAGATCTCTATTTGTGGTGTTCACTTCCAACCAGAAATATCTAACTGGGCTTAGAACAGTTGAGATTGCTGTTCACTAATTACACAGCTATCACTCTCCTGACACTCTCTGCAATTTGCATTCCTTTTGAAAGCACTCATGATGCTCTCCTACAATCCCAACAAAGAGAAGAACAACAATAACAGTGTGAAGTGATCAAGCCATTTGGGGAAAAAAAAAAATTGAATTCAGTAAAGATGAAGCTTTGTTTCATAATATTTTTAACACTGAGGATTCTTGGGCTTAGGAGAGAATTCTACTACCTGGTTGTGAAGAGAATGTGCCTTCTCTGCTGAAATTCTCTTGCATGTTTCCACTGAATCTTCTGCCTAACTTTGTGTGGTAATGATCGCAAAGGGAGCTCTGGGGATCATCTAGTCCAACCTCTTTGCTAAAGCAGGGTCACCCAGAGCAAGTTGCCCAGGTTTACCTCCAGATGGGTTTGTAATCTCTCCAGAGAAGGAGACTCCACAACATCTCTGGGCAGCCTGGGCCAGGGCTCTGTCATTCTCACAGCAAAGAAGTTTCTTGTCCTGGTCAGATGGAACTTCCTGGGTTTCAGTTTGTGCCCAATTGCCCCTTGGTCTCTCACTGGGCACTACTGAGCAGAGTCTGGCCCCAACCTCTTGCCCCTTGCTGTCTCCTTGACACAGAATATGTTCAGATTGAAAGATCAAAGCTAATTTCAGCTTCCTTTTGATGGAATTTTGGGTAGAAAATCTCAATTGAATCTTTTCCCACTTTTTCTTTGTATATAAAAATACATACATGCTCTATTTCTCTCATCTCTGAGTGACATGAATGACTTCCATTCCACCACTTTTTCCTCTCCTGCCTGTTTCTAGTTGTGTATGGGAAAAGCATTGGATCTTCTCTGGCTCTCAGGATGTTTAGCTGCTCAGATGTGCACAGGGGGTGGCAGTGTTCCTTTGCAAACAGCATGGAAACAGCAATTCTGTAATTGTTGCTTTATTCTAGTGGAGTCCTACTTACGGATGGAAATTTTGGGGAATACTACTGTATTGGGTTTTAAAAAAGGATTTATTTGTTGTGCTATGAAATGTTCTGCTTTCAAAGTTCTAACTAGGGAAAAACCCACCTTCAGGTGGTATACTGATAATTTGTCTCAATTTTTTAGGTCTCTTTGCCAACTAATTCAATTGAACAGGTAGAAAAAGGAACAGGGAATCTAGGAGTCAATAGCCTAAAAAGCCCAATTTGATCAGAATTTACCAATGAGCTATTTATCAAGAAAGTGATACCTCTCATTAAATCTTTTACCTTTCTTATTAAAGTCACTTGGTGACATGGTTTAGTGGCATGGGGGGGTTGGGTTGATTGATTGGACTTGATCTTAGAGATCTTTTCTAACCTGATTTCTGTGATTCTAAATTGGAGTGTCCTGGGATAGCATGGAAAGATGCAGAACAACAACTACAAAATGGGTTACTGTTCTCCTTTTTCCAGGTATTAACACCTGGAAACATGGCAGAATAAGTTCCTATGCTGAGAAGAGATGATTAGAGCTTATAAAGTCTTTTAGGGCAATTCTAGAGGGAGTTGTTTACCTTTTGCATTTAGGAATTATAGCTTGAAGTTGCTAAATATCTTGTTCAAAGGAAGTGAGTCTGCAGAGAAATAAGAATAGAAACAAGAGAGCAGACTCCCAGGGCTATGACTCAATCACAACAGTATTTAATTAGAATTAATGTTGAGTTTTAGAAAAAAAACATTTATGAATATGCACCCAAAGGTGTGTTGAGCCTACACAGATCAGGATTATGCTAGGTTTGTATGTAATAGAAATGAACAGAGCTGAGCTGAGGGTTGAAAATTCCTTTCCTTTGAAACTCTTCCATGGGTAACAACTTCTGCAGAAAGAGAGAGGAAATCCAACAAATATCATAGTTGTTTCCATCATTATTAGTTGATTTTTACTTGTGTCCAAAGAAGGGCAGTGAAGCTGGTGAAGGGTCTAGAGTACAAGTGTTGTGAGGAGCAACTGAGGGAACTGGAGTTTGTTAGCATGGAGAAGAGGAGGCTCAGGAGACACCTTCTGGCTTTCTATAACTCCCTGAAAGGAGGTTGGAGTGAGGTGAGGATCGATTTCTTCTCCCAGGAAACAAGTGATAGGACAAGAGGAAACAGTCTCTTGTTGTGGTGGGGATGCTCAGGTTGGATCTTGGGAACAATTTCTTCCCTGCAAGAGTCGTTAGGCATTGGGAGAGGTTGCCCAGGACAGTGGTGGAATCACCATCCCTTGACGGGTTCAAAAACTGTCTAGACATGACACTTAGTGACACGGTTTAGTGGCATGGGGTTAACATTTGGATTTGATGATCTTAGAGGCCTTTTCCAACCTTAATGATTCTGTGATTAATATGTGCTTAGAGTTGAAGTTTAGCTTTCCCCAGATGGTGGCTCAGCCTGGAGACAGAAATGCTGAAGGGCAAACTCTGTCTTTAATTAAAGTTGCTCAGCACTAGCTGTAGAGGTTTTTTTGGTTCCCAAGCAGTTGTTCAGTCTGAAGCTTCCTAGTGACACTTTCCATTTGGGACATTCATTTTCAGGCTGTTGAGATTTTTGGATGGGCAGGAAGAGGTTGGGAATGGCCTCCAGTTGTGCCAGGGGAGGTTCAGGTTGGACATTAGGAACAATTTTTTTCCCTGCAAGAGTGGTTGAGGATGGGAAGAGGCTGCTCAGAACAAGAGGATGAGATATATCCATGGATATCTAGATATCCATAGATGTACCCATGTCCTCTAGCTTCTATGAAGCATATGTGATGAAATATGAATTTGATACAGACAATAAAGCAGGATGTGGGTATGAAAGATACAATAACATTAAAACATTAATACCAACACCTTCTGCTAATCAAATGATGTGCAAAACTAGAAATCTCTTTAATCAGTATTTAATTCATGGTCTTTTATTATTGATAGATCTTCAGCTTGGAAAGGGCATTAGTTCAAGGCTTTACATAGAAGTAATACAGATGAATGGATCAGCCCTTCAGGAGAGGGACTAATTATTTTAATGAGAACATTCTAATTAGGGAGGCTTGAACTGATGATTAAAGAATCTTGCACACTAGGAATTTTAACAGGGTTATCATGGAGTAAACAGGATAATGCATGAAGACTATATGGTATCTTTTAAAGAGCTAAGATGCTGGGTTTTGGAATACTTAAAAAAAAAAATCATGGAAAAGGCCTTCGCCACAGTCAGAAATTCTATATGCTAGGTCCTGATAGGATCAACTTTCAGGTAGAAGACCCATGAGTTGCATCCATTTAATCTGTGTGCTACAGCTTGTTCATACAGCTGTGATCAACACCAATTTCTAGATGAAAAAGAACTAAAATCAAATTGTCTCCTATTTTGTGAGGCATTTGGGTGATATAACTTCACTCTGTTCAGAAAGAACCTATTGCCTATTTCACTTGCCCAATTTTTGCCACTAAAATCCATCTGGTTTGCATCTTAGTTCAGTACCTCCCCATACATTTTTTTTTTATCCTGAACATTCATGCTTGCCCAGCTCTGAAATTTGAAGTGCCACAAGAGTTAACTGCATTTTAAGAAGCCCAAATTAATCAAGTTTTGCTCTAAAAGGCTGTGCTTCAGACTGTTTATTCTTATTTTTCTCAAGAAAACCAATTATAGCAATAATTTTCATAATATATTCATCATGAATATTAGAAACCTCTTCCCCATTGTCCGGGTTTTGAAGAGGGAGAACAAATATTCATTGTATTATAGAAACCCTCTGAACGAAGTGTAAGTGATTGAGAGAAAGGAGCTTGAGTTCATCCAGTGAAGATCTGGAGGAGATTGACTTGACTTAATTACTTAATTATTAATTTTAATTATTGGTATTTTCAAGGGGAGCTCTGCATCCGGTCTGCAATCACCATCTTCTAGGATTTGGACCTCTGTCAATGCCTTTGTTCCTCTCAGAGGTGATGTTGAATAATTCGAGTTTAGCAATTTTGTAAATGAAGGTATTTTTAGGTAGGGGTCATCTTCCTAATGTGTGTCACACTTCCATTCCCCCCATTCTTTCCAACAAAAAAAGCTCCATATATGGGTTGACATCTAATTCCCAGCTGATATTGGGATTATTTTGAGTTGTTCTAGTCAGCAAAAATAGCATTAAATAGCCTTTACTGCTTCTGAATTTGAATACTGAGGCAGTAATACTGTGATTCTGTGGGGCTTCCACCACCTCTCTGGTCATTGTGTTCCAGTGCCTCACCACCATCACTGTGAAAAATTCCCTCCTTATATCCAGTCTAAATCTCCTTTCTTTTAGTTTAAAGCCATCATCCCTTTTCCTATCACAACAGGCCTTGCTAAAAAGGCTATCTCCATCTGTCTTATAAGCTCCCTTCAAGTAATGAGGCGCACACACACACATATATAGAGAGAAATATGCATAAATGTACCTAGACCTAGCATATTTATTCACTAGGTTCAAGGTAACCTAATCTTGAGTATCTCCTGATTTGTACAGTTATCATTCCTGCTTGTCTCAGGCTTCTGCTTTGGCTACATCACTACCTGAACAGATTCCTTTTGCCTTGCAACTCGGTGTTGTCTTCACCAACCATCTAGACTGCCTCTGGTTCTACCTCTACCTTCTCTTGTACAATGGAACAGACCACCTGTGTGTTAGAAGGAGTTTGTCTTTGCACACCAGTCATCTCTCCTTTACCCTTCACAGCAGATCTTGCCTGCTGCTTCCCTCAACAAAAATTACATTTTAACTTCTTCACTTTTATCACCTCAAGGTCTCTATGGCCATAAGGTGGCCATTGACTATCACAAAACCTTCTGGAGTCCTTTCTTAACCTACAAGGACCTCTCCAAAAGCCACATGGCCACATCTAAGCATGTCAGAAGTGTTTATAAGCCAAGCCTCTTACCATGATGGTTAATGGTCTTTTGGAAGAAACCTGGCTTGGAGCATTCTCTTCTATTCCCTTAGTATACAGAATGTTTAAGGAGTCAGATGATGACAAAGTAGAGGACTATCATTCTGTCTTTATTTGTCCAAAGCAAGTTTGAATACACTAGAATTATCTTTATATTAAACATTTTCAAGGAAATTCTCAAGATGCTAGACCATTTCTGGGCCAATCTTTGAATCAGCATGTTTATCTTGAGATATATACATAGATATATAATAATGTCCAAAACAGCAGAAGTAGGACCTTCACTGAGAAAACCTACACATCCTAAGTCCATCTTAAAATACATTCCCCTAAGAAAAGGTCTTATCCCTGTAGAAATCTTCCTTAAGAGCTGTGCAGCAGTTCAGAGCACTGAAGTTTCAACATTAATTTAATGTCAAATATGCATCCAGATGTTCCTGTGCTTGAGGAAGAAAATCCCATTCACAAACTGAAGTCCTGAAGTATGTATTTATTCCCAGCTTGCCCTCAATATCTCAGCTGAAAGTAAAGGATAAGAAATCTTCCTGAAGGTGGTCAGGAGGAATTAGTAAATGCAGGATGAGGACTGAGGAAAGGGAAAATACAACAAAAGAAGGATGTGTTGGCAAAGAGAAAGCATAATACATTTAGATGCTCTACTCAGGGCCATGGTTTAGTGGTATGGTAGTGATAGGTATGTTTGGACTTAATGATCTTAGCGGTCTCTTCCAACCTTAATGATTCTGTGATAAACTGAGCAAATATTATGTGGTCTGTATTGTGATAAAATAAAATTATAGATAAATTTCTTACTGCAAATATTTGAAAGAGTATATGAAATTACCCAGAAAATTCATGCATTTTTGAGCTGCAGTTTTTCCTCCATACACTTAATAATTCTCAGGGAATGCTAACTTTTTCTTTAAGCAAGGCATCCATTGAGAGTTGGCCTTAATAAGCAGATATTTCAACCTCCATTTGTTTTATTTCTTTCCAAATATCAGAGGAAAAAAAAACAAAACAAAAAAACCCCTAATACATGGTGTAGAAGTAATTTCATAGCATTTCAGTAGTCATAAAGTTGGAAGAAAAACTTATATCCAGTTCTCCAAGTATCAGTCTGGCAGCAAGTATCTGTTCAATAGCCATTTTTATCAATAATACAAATATCCACTTTTTTAATGTATATGCACAGCAAGCAGGAAAAGGAAGGAGTCCAAGAGCAGAATGAATTAGTGCACTTTGCATTAATGGAACAATTATTTATTGCTCATTAAAAAGCTATTAGGAAATCCTTGTTATTTATGGTAGGTAATAAGCAGCACGCTGCTAAGCAGTTGGCAATAGGAATTAGAAAGGGATTGTATTTATTAACTAGAAAGTGAATTCCGTCTGACAAGCAGATTCTTCAAGTGTTCAGAAGAGTTTTGTTTTCAGAGTTCTGACAGCTAAAGGAATTTGTTATTAATTTGTTCTTTGGGAAAATGAAAGCATTTTGGCATCTACTCTGCTTCTGTGCATGGCTTATGTCTTAGCTTTCCTGTGGCTGTCACTGAGGTTGTCTTGAACCTCTCATGAAGTGAGCACTATGATTTCTTTTTTTGTTCCTCATCCATCTAATCTCCAGTTAGCCATACTGCAGGAGTATTTTCCCTATTAGTAAATCCATTTTAATGAGCACTTTGTGTTAATAAATCATTCACTCTTATGGACCTTTTAGGAAGGGCAAAAGCTCCCAGATTTTGTTTTTTCTCTGGAACTGAGTAATCACCTCTTATTACAGAATCAATCACAAAGGTTAGAAGAGACCTCTATGATCATCAAGGTTTTATGATCATTAAGGGTCCCTTAATGTATAGATTTCTCAGAAACTCCACATCCGTATGCAGCATAGCGTACAGTTTATGTGGTTCAGTTTTGGTCCCTCACTCCAAGAAGGACATTGAGGTGCTGGAGTGTGTCCAGAGAAGGGCAACAAAGCTGGTGAAGGGTCTAGAGCACAAGTGTGAGGAGCAGCTGAGGGAACTGAGGTTGGTTAGTTTAGAGAAGAGGAGGCTCAGGGGAGACCTTATTGCTTTCTTCAACTCCCTGGAAGGAGATGGTATTAAAGTGTGGCTTTGTCTCTTCTCTCAAGTAACAAGTAATAGGACAAGAAGAAATGGCTTCAAGTTGCACCAGAGGAGGTTCAGATTGGATATTAGGAACAATTTCTCCACTGGGAGTGTTACCCAGCATTGGCAGAGGCTGCCCAGGGAGGTGGTAGAATTACCATCTCAGGGAGTGTTCAGAAAACATGTAGATGTGGTGCTTGGTTTAGCATGGTGGTGTTGGATGAACAGTTGGACTTGATGATTTCAGAGGTCTTTTCCAACCATAATAAATTGTCTAAGCTTCCTGAAGATTATAGTGAAATGCATTGATTTCAAATCAGTGCAGTTGGTTAAATTATCGTCTCACTTCATCTTCTCACCGACAGTAGATTCAAAATACATTGAATTAGCCAAGAGTAGGACCTGTATGGCATCTGAGAAATTAAATACAAATGCTGAAAAATATTGTTAAACTATCCATTAAGGTTTGTCATGCACCTAGAATTACGCCTCTGCCTTGCTTCTAACTGCAGTAGTTGTGATTTGTTTAATTATCCTCATCCTCAATTCACATGTAATCATGCAGTCAGGTAATTCCCACAGATGTTCTTAAAGAAGGAAATGGTTAATCATGGGTTTGGGGTTTTTTTTTGCCTTTTCCTAGTCATTTGGTAGCTCAAGTGTGTGTAGGATGTATGTAGCAGATTTTTTAGGCTTCATTTTCTGTCTTTCCTGCCTAAGAGATTTGAACCTGCATCTCCTAGCTCCCATGAGAAGATCATTACCATAACCTAGGTGCACCTTCTCTTGTTGGAGCTCTTCCCTTGCAAAAAAAAAAAAAGAAAAAAGGAAGCCAAGATTAATTGGGCCCAGGGGAAGCACTAAACTCTACCTTGGATTATCGTGGAGAAGTATAAAAAATTAACTGTTAAAAAATCTCAGCTGATTACCCTACATGATAGGGTCTGAATTATATGCTTGCATTAAATTGTTATTAGGTAAAATACACAGAGCTGGGAACAGGACAAGAACTCTCAAAAGAGAGTCTTAAATGGATTAGAGAATTTTGCTTCTATTAGCACACTTTTAAGTGCCAGAAATCCTCCATTCCTGCCTATCTAGTGGCACAGCTGAAACAAGAGGGATGGAAAACAGCCTATCTAGAATCACTTAAATGACTGGGATCAAGGCAATCTCATAAGAAGTGCAAGCTATAGTCAGATGAATGAATATTTTGTACTTTCTGGACAACTTCTGTAGCAATTTGCTTCAAATTCGAAGTCTTGTAGAAATCATCTTCTCCTGCTACCTTTGTTTTGTATGGAGCTGATTTGTTTGAATTTAAGTTGTCTTAGATTACAATAGATATACTCTGAGTTGTGAATGGTAACATAGGGTCATTAAGGTTGGAAAAGACTTTCAGGACCATCAAGTCCAACCATCATCCCAACACCCCCGAGCAAGTTAGCTCAACCCCCCTTAAATCACTTAGGTTTAGCCTGGAGAAGAGGAGGCTTAGGGGAGACCTTCTGGCTCTCTACAACTCCCTGAAAGGAGGTTGGAGTGAGGTGAGGGTTGGTTTCTTCTCCCAGCAACGAAGTGGTGGGACAAGAGGAAATGGTCTCATGTTGTGGTGGGGATGCTCAGGTTGGATCTTGGGAACAATTTCTTCTCTGCAAGAGTGGTTAGGCATTGGGAGAGGTTGCCCAGGGCTGTGGTGGAATCACCATCCCTTGAGGGGTTCAAAAACCATCTAGACTTGGCGGCTTGGTTTAGTGGCATGGGGGTGTTAGGTTAACATTTGGACTAGAGGTCTTTTCCCACCTAAATCATTCTGATTCTATGAACACTTCTACCAAATTCTAGTAAAAGTATACACCACTCTGTTATTCCATATTTCCTCATCTGCCCCCCCCCCCCTTTGTTTTACTTCAAGCCCAGATTTTCCTGATTATTTATCTCTGTTTTCTCAATCACTCAAAGATATCTTGCAAGTGCTACATGGCAGGAAAACATTTCAACTACGGATTTAATGCTTAAAATCCTTTTCATTTGAAATAGGATTGCACAATAGAAAATGAAAGATTGTGTTATCTTGTTATTGAATGGTTAATGATTTGAAATATGATTACACAATAAGACTAGTATATGTGTTTATCTTCTAACAAGCCTACCTGAGGTACCTGTGTACATCAAATTATTAAAACTGTAAATAAAACCAAGACAATTGAGTATATTAGCCATTTAAAATTAGGAATGTCTGATATCCCATAAAGACTCAAACTTTTTACTTGCATAAGTTTAATGATTTTTCCACAGAAACCCCTCTTCCTAGCTTTTCAGAATTCCCATTTTACCACCCAACTAGGGAAGTTCATCTCTCAAACATTCAAATAATCAAGTAATTACACTGGACTGCCTTTGAGACCCCTAGTTAGCATATGTAAAATATCCTAATATTAATTTATTGGCACTTTTATTTTCATTTTCTTCCTCCTCAATGACAGTGTTGGGTGCAATTAATAATGGATGCTTTCCATTTTTGAAAGCCTTTCTTATTGTACAAATGCTGTTAGATCAACTGTTCCATCACAAAGTGAAACGTAGCAAGTTGCATTTCTCTTAACTTTGCATATTGATCTCCAGATCGAAGAAGAAAAAGAAATAAGCTGTGTTGTCACCCAGCAACTCCATTCCAAAGATGCTTTGTCTTCCTGCCAACACATCAAATTAGTTTTCTTGCATCTCAACCAGTGACACCCAACACAGCTAAAAATACCTCAAGATCTAAATGCACAGTTATTTTAAGAGAATTATACAACAGGGAGAAGTGAGAGATGAGCTTAGAGCTATTAGAGGCATTATTGTCTTGGGTGGATCTAGAACAAGGAAAGATTTGGTTTGGTGGTTTTTTTCCTGGAATTCTAACCTGTTTAGGTCAAAAGAATAATGTACAATTTCATGTTGATTTTTTTTTAGTTTCTTCAGAAAGAAGAGACTTTTGAGCAGATAAGTGATAACCTAGCTATTGTTTATCAGTTAGGATGTTCTTAGTGAAGATTTCAGCTAGGAAGGTGATGCTGATGTCTTAATTCATCATTGAGGTGTGTAGGTTCTGTGAGGCAGAGGAGGGCAGAATGGAAAGTAAGGTACATTAAACAGCTCTGAGAAAGCAAACAGCCTTTAGGATTTGCATGAACAAGGGTGTATAAGGCTGAAAAAATCTAGCTTGGCTTTTTTGGAACTGTGTTTTAATGTCATATCAAAGGAAAACCAAAACAATGATTTTGCTGTTAACTGAGCAAATTTGGTTACAGGTCACATACGTGCTATAGCTAGAAAAAGAACCCACACTTTCCAGACCAGAGAGGCAATTTATCAGCTTTCTTGTCAGCAGTATTAAATAGCATATTGTATTACTTAATTATTAATTGTATTAAAGAGCTTATATTTACACTTCATCTCACACTTAGAATACAGTTCTCCAAAGAAGAAACTTCTCTATAATAGGTGTTGCATTAGGACCTAAAATGGATTCTTGAGGAGACCAGATACAGACCTTTCGACTTACAAAAATCTCTGCAAATGCTCCTGTGGACTGAGAAATGTTGATCTTTAGATGGTTGTGTATTTGCAAACAATGTTTTATTCCAATTCAGAGCTTCATTTTAGATCTTTACATTTAGGTTACAAGTAACTCAGCCTACTCCATGCTAATTAGATGAGGCTATTTAACAGATTTTGAAATGTCAAATTTTCAAGCTTTTAGCCTCCTTGTATGGTTTGCTGTGAGACAAAGAAAAATAATTAGTTCAGTATGTTCACATTGTTACTTGTTTGCCATCAACATAACAAGAGATAGGACTAGAAGAAATGGCTTCAAGTTGCACCAGGGGAGGTTCAGATGAGATATCGGGATGAATTTCTTCCCCACGAGGGTTATCAGGCATTGGCCCAGGCTGCATAGGGAGGTTGTGGAATCACCATCCTTGGAACTGTTCAAAACACATGTAGCTGTGGTGCTTGGGGCTATGGTTTAGTGGTGAGCATGTGAGTGTTGGGTGGATGGTTGGAATGGATGATCCCAGAGGTCTTTTGCAACCATCATGATTCTATGATTCTGCAACAATGAAATTTCTCTTCTGCTTACAAAGCATGAAATAATGAGATTTAGTTTTTCTCTTATTTCTGATTATCTTTTAAAAATGGAGATACATAAACTGCCTCCTCCTGTAGGTTCTAAATGTGCAACATGATCCAATTTTGAAGGCAAGCTCTAATCCCTGATTCTTGGCTTCCCTTCTCTTTGTTGCTGGCTGCTGCAGAAAGGAGTGTTTTCAGCAGGCAAAAAAATTGACAGGAACACATGAGCTATGTTGGCAAGCAAGTTCACACTTGGCCTTTACCAGTTGGTGCAGCAAGCTGATAGCTGGCCAGAAATAAATTACAACAAAATAAAAGAGGAAAAAAAAAAAATCTACCTTGCAGATGCCTCCCCTCACAGACACACACACACATATATATATATGAAAGATGTGCAAACTCAGAGATGTGGTAAACCTACTACTAAACCCTTGAATATTTTCTCCCATCTTTGCACCCTCCATTTTCTACTTGTTCCACTCCAGTCAGACACAGCTCAATTAATGCCAAGCTCATTTGCACCCCTCAAAGTATTTTGTTCTCTACATCACCTCTGGCATTAAGGGTTGGTTTATTTTTTTTTTTCCCCTGGAATGCTATATGGAGCTGCAGAAGATATTAATCACAGCTGTTTCTTACAGCCTCTGGGATGGAAAGCTTGTCTTTTTTTTTTTTTTTTCTGGAAAGAAAGCCATTAACTGAAGCTTCAGGAAAAAGGAAAACAAAAAAGGGAAAGATTTGGAGTGATGGTATTTTATTACACAATTAAATCAAGAAATTGTTATGGTTTCATAATTGGGGAAATTGTCTCTTGACTTCTGTTTCTTAGCTCTAATCAGTGATGTCTGAAATGTAGAATTAAAGAAAAAAGCCTGATTCATTGACCTTCGTGGTGCCAATTTACAAAAAAAAAAAGTTAAAACTACCTAAAATTAGATAAAATTTAGATAGAATTAGAAATTTAGATGAAATTAAGAGTTGCCCAGGGGATGGCTTTGAACAAATGTTTGAGGTACTGCCAAGGGTCAGGGTTGGGTTGGCTACACTAGGTGAGTGACAGATGCTCTCTCTGAAGCCTTCTGTCTTCCCAAAAGGAAGAAAAAGGGAATAAGGGAGAGAGACTGATGAGTTGGGAAAGGAAACAAAAACTCAGTCCCTGGAGGACTTCAGAAGACTGTGGGATGTGGCGCTGGTTTAGTGGGCTATTACTTCTACCCTATGAGTGATGTTAGGGGACTAAGGAGACAATATGCAAATAAACTTATTTCTGCTCAAAATAACTATTAAATTCTTTTTTCTAATAATCTCTCCTTCCCAAATACCAGATTCTAATTTATATATTGTTTTTTAGACTAGCAGGAGTATGCTTTTTCACTCTTCCATTTAGGTTTGTTCCTGCGATCTTTGCACAACAGGAATAAAGAAGGGGTCAAAAACCTCCTTGCATTTTGCAATCTAAACTTTTTTTCCCTGTGTTTGACTAGCATTCAGAAAGAATTCTAACCACTCCTCATTTCCAATTCCTTCAATGAATAAACTGTTAGTCAACCAATTGTTCTGCCCAGAAGTAACACACAGTGAATCCCAAAATCAATAACTGTGAGAATAGAATATTTTGCCTTCCTTTCTAGCTCTCACTGTGGTAATTTAGTCAATAAAAACACTGTGCAAAAGAGGTTTTGTGTCTTAGGATGGCACAATTCTGCTCTCCTCCTCTTGTCCACCCATTCTTATCTCCCATTATTATTGATTTCTGTCATTTATGACTTTTCAGAAGGGAATCAATAGAAGAAATGATAGGAAAGCACAGCACCAAGCATCAGAGCTGGAAGCAGTTGGTGTACCTGTGCCATGAGTGGACACACCTAGAGACAGGTTTGGGTGCCTCTGGTTGGGGCTGGGTGCGTGCCAGGGATGTAAATTGGAGCTGTTAGAAACTTGGAGCTGATAGAATATTTGCACCCTCAGATCAAATCAAATTAAACACCTCTTTGGGCATTGATATACTTAAATTTAGGAGGAATAAATGTATTTCCACATTCCTATTTTGAAGCCATGTTGTGCCTTTTAGGCTGTGTATGACATAGTGCTGTCTACTTAAGGGCATGGTTTAGTGGCATGTAAGTGACAGGTAGATGGTTGGACTTGATGATCTTGGAGGTCTCTTCTAACATACATGATTCTGTGACTTCTGGGAAGACCCAAACTCTCATTCTTCAGTGATGAAGGATTGAAAGTTACTGTCCTGGTTTGAGCTAGAAGAGAACTGATGCTGTTCAGTTATTTGACTTCCCAGCTCAGTCTCTGCTCAGTGCTCCCAGCATGTTCTCACAGCTAATGTCTGCTGCTAGCAGTGACAACACTGCAAGGGGAGAGGTACCACCAAGGCTTGGGCAGAGGCAGAAAGCCTCTGCCTTATACTTGCTCCTGTGCACGCCAAGGGCACTGCTACATCTTGTGTGACACATTGGGGTGCAGGAAGAGGTGGCACCTGCAGGGAGGAGGGGACAGGAGAGGTGACCCTAAACTGACCAACTAGATATTCCATCCTATGGACTTCATCTTCAGTACTAAGCCTTTTCTTTCATGGTCGGTGTCTGAGGAGGTCTCTGTCTATTCTGCCTTGATCACAATCTATATGTTCCTGAATCCAGTTCCCACCTAGTGTTTAGTGCAGTCTGGGACTTCCCCAGTGCTTGTCTGAGCATCAGCAGTGACGTTGACATCATTGCTATCAGGAGGTTGGGCTCAATATTGGTTTTGTATCTATTTGTATCTATTTCATTTTATTGTTATTGATTAAATTGTAATAGCTTTGTTTTCCAGCCCATAAATGTCTCTTCTTTATTCCTTTTCCCTTTAGGAAGGCAGAGGGATTTAGAGAGAGCCTCTGCCGCTCATCTAGTGGCCATCCCAATCGTGACCCTTAACAGTCACCACAGATGCAACCCTGGCAGTCAGTGGAAAGGTGAGTGGGAGACCTAAATCTTACACACATATTGATTTTAGCAGTAACTATTGATCAACTCTGCTCCTTAAAATCCCTGAGTAGCTTGAGGAACGTTTGTAGCTGAGATTCAAGGAGAACTGAAAAGGCTCAGAAGGTCAAATAATCAAAGCATCAAGAAATATGGAGAAAATAAGTCTTGTATCTACCCACTTCACACGCCTAAAGATGATTGTCTTTGATCATCTTCAGATCAAGAGTAAGGAGCTTTGGAATACTCTATTCATCAGAATACATTCATTCATTCTCTCTTACACTATTGCAAGCTCTTGGGTAGATTGTCAGAAAGGGGTGAAGAGATTCTCTAGCTTCCATCACTGTTGTCCTGGTAGCTCCAGATGTCAGCTTTAGCTGAAGAAGTCAATAGAGCAGGCTTCTGAAGTGATGCCCTAGGAATATAGGAGAGGACTTCTTGCTCATTGAGAGGATTAGCAAGGGTCATGTCCTAAAACAGAGGATCTTATCTCCCAGACCCTTTCTGCAGAACCTCAAGGTTAAGTAACAAAATAAAACCAAATAATGTCATAAACCCAACCTTATCCTATGAGAAAGAAGTGATTCTGAAAAGAACTTGTGGATAATGATAGATCAGAAAAAAGGAGAACACTAAGATTGAGGAGAACATATAACCTCTCATTTGATGATGTTTGTTGACCATTACTCTTAACAGTAGTGTCCGTAAATCAGAGTGAATGTTGATCATGATGTGAAGAGAGCATTAGAATCACAGAAGCTCAAGAAGCAACCTAAAAAAAAGAACATAAACTTAGAAATAAAATGATCTGGCAACCACCACGAAGGTTACCTTTGTTCTCCAGCGGTCATAGTGGTCATCAATGAATGTAGATTAGTGCAGGCTAGACCACAATACTCATTGCTTTACAAAGAGTAAATGAGCTATTAGAAAAATCATCTGGGTTTTGGTATATTCTCTGTAATTGTGCACTTTTAAGTCACTTTGTTTTCTAAAAGAAACACTACTTTGAAACAGGAATCAATTCAGACTCATCCAAAGGTCAGGAAGCCAGCAGAAAATAAAGTGTTCTATTTTGTGTAGGCTGAATCTCTGTTAATTAAAGGATTTAAAAGTGGGGGGTGGGAAGGAAGAAATGAGACCTGTTCTAAAGTAATGCATGTCTTTACGTCTCAGCATCTTTACAGCTCCTTGGTGATCAGCTTTTCCTCAATTATCCTTTAATTCCTGAATAAGTTATTACTCAGAGGAGATAGTTATTCCATTCCTAGGGTTTCAGATGTAATTCTTGCAGAGTTCCATGAAATAAATCATTCCTTATGTTGAATGGTTTTATTGAATGGCTTAGAGAACTTCAAAGAGGTTAAAGTATCTTTTAAAATCCAAGGTTGAGCAACATGAAGACAGAATTCTTGATTTTTGTCTATTTTCTTTTTCTTATGACTCTAGGGAAAAAAAAACAACACTTGAAGCACATAACTGTTGAGTAGTTAGCCTACTTTCAGGAAGGAAATATATTCCTATATAATGACATGAAGAAGCAGAAACTCATTTGGCATTCACTAAGCCTGCTGGCACGTGCCAGGGAATTTGCAATCAGGCCCGGAAAGAGCCAAGCTCATGGAGCCTTCCTTTTTAGAGCAGGCATTCCATAATTTATCCTGCATTTAGCTCTACAGAAATAGCAGAGACAGATGCACAATGCCAGTGCCAGCTCTACAACGTATTCTCCCACTCTGCAAGATCCTGCAATAAATAGGTTGATTGTTATTAATGCCTTGGGTTAATCAATGGGAATGGATTTGAAGTTGATGTGACTGCAATAGGAATTGCCAACATTATTCACTTGGAAATGTGGCTTTTTGAGAGCAAACTCAATCTCCTTCATTCTCAAACCCACCCTTGATTTCTTCATTTTTCCACATGAACAGTGGACTTCCATGCTTATGGTGATACTGATGGATGGTGAGGGGTTTCCTCTCTCTCTCTCTTGCGCTCACTTTCTCACTCTCTAAAGTTCTTGTTCAATACCTCCACAACATAAAATTGTAGAATCATTTTGGTTGGAAGAGACCTTTCAGATTATAAGGTCCAGCTGTCAACCCAGCACTGCCAGGTGTGGTGGGTTGACCTGGGCCGAGTGCCAGGTACCCACCAAGGTTCTCTATCACGTTCTCGCCCCACACCTCCCACGGCACAACAAGAGGGAGAGAACGGATGGAAACAGCCCGTGGGTTTTAGTAAAGGCAGTTTAATAAGCAAAATAAAGAAAGGCAAAGCCACGCGCGTGAAGCAAAGCAAAGCAAAATTGAGCTTTAGTCTCTACTTCCCATAATAGGCGATGTCTGGCCCTTTCCTGGGAAGCAGGGCTCCAGAACGCGTAGTGGTTGCTTGGGGGGCAGACATCTTCTTCCCGCCCCCTTCCTTCTCCCCATCTGCCCTTTATCCCTGACCTGATGTCATAT
>VWZO01021174.1:1183365-1230532 GCA_013396975.1 Bucco capensis | reverse complement strand
TCGTTCGTGAAGCCTAGCCACGACAACAACCTCTTTGTGATGCAGAAGATTGCTCCCATTTCCAAGCCACTGGGAAATATAAGAACAATTAGATAGGAACACTGAATACCTTGTATCTCACAATAATCTGGGACTATACTAGGTATAGGCAAGGTTGTTGCACCACTTGATCTTATTTGTGGGTGTGATACAACTGTACCTCTTTTTTCTGTGGCTAAGTACTGACTGCTGGTACAGAAAGAGGTGTTAAGATGTGGGGCAAATTAATTACTTTAGAGAGAGAGCGTTGGCCCCTTCCAAGCATGTGAGTTATTAGTATTGCTCCTCTGAGCAACAAAAGCTGCCTCAGCTCTTTCCTTCTGCCCTTTCTGCTACAGGAGAAGGTAGACCTCAACTTCTTGGATATCCTGTTACAAAATTCTAGTTTTACCTCTATTGCTGAAAAGCAGTGAACTAACCCTAGAAATAACCATATTCTGTGTCTGCATACTAATTCCTGGCTGAAAATGAGGCACAATACTTCTGAGAGTTGGAAACTAATGGGAAATCCTTTTTCTCTGCCTTTAAACTTAATGTTGGTATAAAAGGATATTGAGGACTGAGAAGTGTTCATGCTGGGTGACATGCCTACTCAAAGGCACCCATCAAGATGGAATTCCTCTTATGCTCTTTGTAGCTTTGCTTTGGCAACAGCTATTCACCCATCCCAGGAAATAAGGAACAAAGAGAGACTTCTTTCTACAAACAGTTTCAATGCTATTATTTATAAATGGTCCCATTGATTATTCCTGCTATTTTTATTGCGGTGGCATTGAATGACATAGATCATTCGAAATAACCTTAAATTTAAACAGAAGTAATTTACCATCCAATTCCAACCTCACTGAAATCAGAGTAAAAGCTGTGAGTGATTTGAAGGAGAGTTGGACTAGGCCATTTGGCTCTTAAATCCACACCTAGCTGAGAATGCACATGATTTAGACACTCAGTGCCTTTCTCAACTATCTAAAATTGATATATGGAACATTTTGCAGTTTGGGGGATTCAGCAGAGAGTGGAGTTAGTCTGTAAGTAGTAGAATATCACAATAATTACTTAACAGTGCTCTGACAGTGTCTCATAAGAAATTTGTGGGCAACATAGAATTTACTTTTTTCTGTTGTTTCTATGGTCGACTGCATTAATCTGTCCCTGAATGGATTGTACTCTTGTGTTTGGCTGGGTAGATGTGTTTAAACCCATAGACAGGTTCAGCTTATTTTATGTGGACAGCATGTTGGGTGGTAAATGTCAAGCATTAGTGTAAACTGTTAATAAGATTTCTGGAATGATTTTGATAGCATTTAATTAAGGCAGGTGTCTCTTACTTAAGATATAGGATATGAATTGCTCCTATTGCACTCTCAAAGAGGAGACTGAGAGATTGTATGTGACCTCTCAGATCATTTTTGGATTCTCTTGGAAGGGATTTCTCATCCACGTAGAATATAATGATGAAAATGTATCCCTTAAGAAGTAACATGAAGGGAGAGAATGAAAAAGGTCATTGATCTTTTAAGACAAATGAAATATAGAAGAGGTGTCTCCTATGATATTGTGTAGGAAAATTAATTTTGTGGGGTTTTTTTCAGCATTAAAGAATGAATGATACAAGTTTTAATCTGTCCTGTGGCATTTTTTTTAAGGTTTGTGTGTACTCAGTGAACTAGCTTATACCATTTTCTAGATAATAAATGGACCTGGACTACAGAGAAAACTCAGTGGAATATCAGATTTTTTCTTTTTAGTACATTGCAAGCAGGTCTAAAGCTAAGCAGGCAGTGGGATATTATACTTTTATTATGTTGCTGTTATCTCATACATACACAATGACAATAACAAAACTAAGAAAACACATTGTGGTCATTGGTTTTCTTCATGTTGCACCTGACTGGGCTCAGAGACTTCAATTTTCAAGGTTGTGAACAGGGATGTTTCAGAAACACTAGAGTTATTTAAAACTCAAATGTGTTTCCAAAGATAAATAAACACATTTGATCAGATTATCCAAGTGTATTTTCCTCTGCTCAGATATCTGTTTGAGAGACCATTGTAAGTACAGGTAGCTGGGCTACCTGTGGGCTGTTTATATGTCTCCTTAATGCACCAGTGTGCTGGTCTCTTCTAGTATAGAGGGCTGCAGGTAGGAAAAGGAATAGGCAAGTGGATATCTTGGACATTAACTATAGGCAGTGGTCCACAGTGCTGTAGCACTGTGCTTTGAAAGTCTGATGCTATATTGTTTGTAAATGAAGCCTTTTGTTCATTGAGATTTACAGACATGTTTGGGCAAACATAACATCCAATTTGAGTGCTCTAATTGCTGACTCTAAAATGCTGTTTGCACATTACACTGTTTAATTACTTCAGTCTAGTAGTTGTCTAGCAATGTCTCAATCTGTTATATCTGCAAGAATTAAGGGGGGAATGGCATTTATTTGGTTATCAATCACTGTGTGGCAATTGTATAAAGCCACAAATGGAGGAACAGTGTTTGTCCATTTTAATATTTTTTCGAGACAGTGTCACAATTGCATACAATAAGGGAAAAAAAAAGTGAGTTTCTTTGTAAAGTTTTATGGTTCTTGACAGCAGTAATGTAGTCTGTGAATGCAGCTCATAAAATAAATGTTAACAAAATACGAACTAGCATAGTCTCTTCATTGCTCCAGCAACTCTTAAGAGGAGAGGAAATTGTATGTGAGCATAAAGGGAAGAATACACACAATTAGCCACTTTGTGCACTCTGCTCTACTTAATTCAAATTGTGAGAACAGAACTTGTATTAGGCTTATATATAGCCCCATATAACTCATAGCTCTCAGCAATCCTACTGCAGTAATGCACATTCTGTAGAAGAGATGAAACAAAACCAAGGCTGGCTATCTTTTAAGGACATCACACTTCCTAGTGTATGTGTACATGCATGTTTGTAATTTATTGTCCTCTTAGTGATGTCTAAGAAAAGTTTCGAAGTGGGAATAGAGCCTCTTTGTAAAGATGCATATCTCAGTCTTTTTAAATCAAAGACTACCTATCCTTGTTGGGAAAAACAGAGATCATTACCACTGTATTTTCCCTTTGACTTCTGAGCTGGTTAGGAACATTGAATGTTCATTTATTATTTGATCCTTTCCAACATAAATTGTTTGCACTTGTGGGAACATGTATCTTCTGTAAAGATTTCATGAGGCATCACGCACTCTCAAAGGTTGCTAGATTTGGCTAGCAGGAGGAGGAACACTGATTCTTTAGAGAATGCTTTCTTGAAGAACTCTACCTTACATACACCATGAAGCTACAAAGTGGTTGGAGGACCTCTTGGTTACCTTCTCCCATTTAATGTGATCACCATCCTGGTAGGCACAGAAAGAGCCAAAGAGAAGTATTTCTGTGCACTCAATTGGACCATGGTGTCACACTCTTTTCTGTGTAGCTAGCTTCTGGTGCTGCTTGAGAACTTTGGTTATGAAATTATAAATGCTGCAGGAACAGTGTTATTTATATTTTTAAGAGTGGCATGTGGCATTGGTTTGTTTTGAAAGAGCTACATGTGCAAGGGAAGCATCTGACCTTTCTGTAATTTCTCAGATCTTGCTTCTTTCCTCCTCTCCTTCTAAAACCTCATCTGTTCACGGCTGAATTTCTAGTCTTCACTACAAGCCACAGTCTGTGTTTGTTTCTGAGGGATCTTTCCTGTGTTGGAAGACAAAAACTAGCAGAAATGTAAGCACTGAAGTATATTCCCTGAAGCTTATCTAAAATGTTTATGCCAGTGGCAAAGGTCCTGTTTGACATTTTAGCACAGTGGAGTTAAATGCAAGAGCTGCAGGCGACTGCCACGCAGGCTGCTGACATTCACTTGACTGCAGTGGTTGGAGGAGAAAACTCCCACTGCACTTGGTCTCTGCTCCTAACTTGCCAGACACTAGCTTTCTGTCTTTGTTAAGCTTTGCTCTTAAACTCAAACTACTTCTTGTTCAGATCAGTTGGGCTGTACCTCAGGTAGCAAACATGCAGGCATGCCTGAGCTGTCAGATAATTTACTGCTCTGTGGCCACATCTCGAATCCACGCCAGGCTGCAGGACACATACCACACTCCAGCTGTGATATACTCTTACTTTCTGTGCAATGACATTTGGGAGCACAGCCTGGAAAAAGGATATGGGGTTTTTGACCAGATCTGCCATCTGGAAGGTGTGATGGAGAGGCAGAGACTCCAGAATTTGCTGCTGCATTATGGCGATAGAGATGGTGCTTTTAATAGGTCCTTTTAATTTCCTCAGTCTTCTGCTGACAAAGAGGAAGAAAAAAACAAAAACAAAAAAGGGAAAAAAATCCCCCTTGAATCTGCAAATGAAAAGCTGGTGTTAATTCACAAGTGGGTCTCCTGTGAATAAAGTAATCTTCAGTAACCTGCTAGGATAACTTCAAAGTACAGGCACTCCTTGGGTATAGTGTTTAACTGAATTCTGATTTAACTGCTGCTGGCCCTCTCTCAGATCCTTTCTGCATACATCTAAATCCCTTCTAACTCCCATCCTGCATCAATCATCTCTTAACCTGTGTCTGAGGGGTACTTTAAATTATTTGAGTTGGTTGGCCAAACTGTGGGAACAAACTAATCCTTGAGTTGACACTATTACCACTCCATATTTTATCCATGCTCCTTTCTTCAGAGATTTTCTTTTTGACAGCTGTGGATGGACTTGGATCTAAAAAGTAAAACACATGCTAGTTGTCTCCTCATCTCACCTCTAAATAGTTTTTGAAAGCTGCTGAACTTTTTAACTGACAGTGGAGCTGAACACATTAAACTCCCTAATTGGACCAAGACTTTTCAGACTGGGAAATACTGAAGGTGAAAATGTGGCTGGAAGTAATAATAAGGTCTTGATTCTGACCATATTGGAGACATGGAGTCTTTTTGCAGTCTTAATTCTGATGCAGATGTCAATTTTCTCCAGTGTTGGCTTCAGGCTTTTTTATTTCTTCTGTACTTAATCAAACATATGTATCATACATCTATTCTTGCTGCTATGTTGAAAGATCAGGGTCCTGAAATCCCTTAGACACTTAGCCACGTTCAACAACAGAATGAACGCTNAGTTTTGCTTTGATTTCCTTATTAGCCATAATAAGGAAATCAACTGACTCAGGGCACAAGTTTATACCTAGGTTATATGATTTGGGGTTTTGAGGATTAGATCTTGTGTACTATTGAAATCAGTTACCCTTCTTTTCTGAGCTTCATTACAAGTATGTTCCAGGTTTTCCTTGGCTAAATTATTAAACATGGATACTGGCCATGCACAACGTAGATTTTTCTGTGGAAAAAGAAACCTGTTACAAATAACTGGGCATTTCACATAATATTGCAAATAAATGTGTCCAAGACTGAAATGTGTGTAAGATTTTGCTTTTGACAACTTGGAATTATACACACTGTATGCATTTCATAATCTGGGAGCAAAAACCCAGGAACTTTAATGTGTCAGAGCTTGTCAGTGCTACTCCCTGATCTGCCAGAGCTTTGCTGGTGTGGGCAATTTACCATGAGCTAGGGATGACAATGGAAATATATTGGTGGTGATACACATAACATGTAAGCAGACAGTCATCAGTCACCAGATTTGCCTGTTTCTGAAGTTTTCTTACTGAAATTATTGTGTTTGACAATAAATAAGAAGCTGCTTGAAAGAGATCACAACCGAAAATTTTTCTTTGTTTTCAAGTTTTTAACTCTATCCTGTTTGTTTTCACTGCTGTTCCTACATAAGTGTACAAGTTGGATCCTTTAAGAATTAATCTAATAAATCTTAAGATAGATCATACTTATGCTGTTTAAATATTCCTGTTGCCAGTCATAAAGGTTTGTAAGGAATTTCATGTTTTATTTCCTTTTAGCTGATAAATTAACAATGCAGCTGCTCTCCAATTTCAATGCTTTAATTCTGTACCTATTTTAGAGCTCCATACTTAGGCCTTTCCTGTGCAGCATTGCAATTTCTTGAATGTTTCTTAAAGTTAAAAATAAAAAACTATATATTTATTTACATTCTAAAGTTATTTACAGTATACACTACATGTTAATGAAGCTGTGCACTTTCTTTCTTTTCTTTCATGGACTCATTTTAATAAAATACAACTATTACTTTTTTTTTTTTATCCAGATTTTTCTCTTTTTCAGAAGAAAACTCAACAGTAATTCTTTATTTTTCATGTCTTTGAAGTCACTGGAAGTCTTTCTCCTCTAAGAGAGGAAAGCAATCATTTTAGAGATTGCTTCAAGTTTCTGGAAATTTGAACCAAGTAAATCAGCCACAAAGAAAAAAAAGAAAGGTCATAGTCATAGGAAACTCCCTTCTGAGGGGAACAGAGGGGCCAATATGTCAGCCAGACACTCCTCATAGGGAGGTATGTTGTCTCCCTGGAGCCAGGGTTAGGAATGTCACTAGGAAACTCCCTAGCCTAGCGCAATCCTTGGACTACTATCCACTACTGATCTTTCACGTGGGAGGAGAGGAAGTAACGACTGGTAGTCCTAGAGCAACAAAAAGAGACTTCAGGGCCTTGGGATGAGTGGTGAAAGATTCTGGGGCACAAGTTATCTTTTCATCTGTTTTTCCAGTTGCAGGCAGTGATGTAGGAAAGATCAACCACATCCAGAGCTTGACAAGGGTCTGAGCAACTTGATCTAATTGGGGATGTCCCTGCCCACTGCAGGGGGGGTGGACTAGATGACCTCCAAAGGTCTCTTCCAACCCAAGGGATTCTATGATTCTAAATAAGAGCAGGAAGCCATAAAAGCCAAAATGTTGCTAGAGAATGTCTGATGTCTTGCAACACAACCTAGTTCTAATTCATTTTGTGCATCTGGGATACAGAGCTGAAGCCTGCTACGACAGGTGATAAGCATCTGTCATCTCTGTAATGAACAGGCACATGAGAGAGGAGCATTTGACATGCCCATTGCTTCAGTGGTAGTTTGTTGGTTGGTCAGCTGCTTAAGGTCCTGCCTGTCCCTAAGCTGTATGTGTATGTGGTTCCTCTTGGAGTTACTCATGTTTTGGCTGCTGTACTCATGCTGCTGGCTGGTACTATTGCTCCTTTAATTGTTCCTTTGACTTTCACTTAGTAAAATGTGAAAGCAAGATGGTTTTGACTGTGACGCCCAAATTCTCCTGTATTTTCTGGTGATTAACATTGATTTTGACACAACTGTTTGTATCAACACCTGGTCTATGCTGCAGTGCTGAGGGTGGGGTTCAGCCTTACTATCTTTAGCCACCCACAAGTTCACTGACTCAGGTGCTTCTATATTAAGTGCAGAGAGACAGAGGCACTTCTAGTCCCTTGCTAAGATAGGAGAAATGAATTACCTTCCAACACGCCAGCCTGATGCACAGTCAGCAGTGATGTGTAATACTGGATGTTTAGCTGCTGAATGAATTTTGTAGGATGGTTCTTGTGAAGGAGACTGTCTGCAGAAGTACGTCGCAAAGTCAGCCTGCCAGTTAGCTCTGGTTTTCTTTTATCCTCCATGAAACTCTTTGTGTTCAAGGGGAGTGGGAACAGCCTCAAAAAGTACAAGTAAATATTGGCATATGTTAGGCCATCAGGTGACTTAAATGTGTGCCCCATCGTCTTTCATGGCTTGGTACATAATGAGAAAGAGCAGAGTAATAGGTCAGGAAGTTAACTATTAGCCAAGTATCAATACTTGCTGATGAGTGATGGTTGGCATTTCCCTGGTTTGGTGATTTTCTTGTGGTGCTGGTGAAGCAGGTGTTTTAAGCTAAAAGTCATCAGCAGTGGATAAAGCCTTTAAATAAACTCATCTGTCATGACTATTCAAGTTTGGGCATCAGTTGCCCAGCTGTGCTTAGACTGTGGCACTGAACATGTCAGGAGTTGGCTGGTGTTATATTGCATGGACAAAGCCAGGAAAACATTCCCCAGGATTGTCAATATCCTTATCTACGCAAGGCAACAGACATCTTTTGACAAAGTAGGGGCAGGGAGTGGGGGGAGGTAAATGTGCTGTATTAGCTAATAGAATTTCAGACTGTGCAAAATCCCTGTGGGCTCCAAACTAGAACCAGTGTTTGAGGAGGATTGAACGTAGTCCTATGGTGATGGAGGATGAGAGAGATGAGCATCTGACCAGGTCTGAAGGATTTAGCAGATCATAATGCTTTGCTTCTGTCAAACAAAACCGAAAAAAAGGCTTTTAATTAATGAACTACTTAATGAAGAAGCGCAGAGAACAGAAACATTAGCACTGAACCTCTGCCCCCTCATGAGGGGGTTTGAGTCTATGTGTGTTCTTGCTTTATCTCCACGGAACAGATGTGGTTCTTTCATAGGGAAAACTCTGCAGATGAGCACTGACTTCATTAAAATGTCATCTCACAAGCAGGGAGTTTAAAATAGGATTTTAACAGAATATTGCCTAGGCAGGCCATGAATAGTAAGCAGAAATATAATGCAAAAGGAGTCCATCTTACTTAAATGGAATAGTTTTCATTAGCCAACCTTTAAACACACTAGTTACAGATAGATTGAAGTTGCATGTAGCATTCATATGCTTATTTTTCCTAGTGGGCCATTTTGATTTTTCTGCTACAGATTCACACTTAATGTGACGTTTTCAGAATCACTGTAGGTTTAAATGATTAAGCATTCCTGAGAAGGAAATAGATACTCTTTTAATTTAAAGGGTAATGTGTCTTATTGGCATTAAAACATAAAAATCAAATTGTTGCGGAAGTGACAAAAATGACATCAAGATTAATAAACCTGGATCTTGAGTAAAACAAATTCATTGAAACAGCTTGTATGTCAGTGAATCTCAGTCTTGGTAGTGCTGTTTGGTTTATTTTTGGTGTGGCTTTTTTTTTTTCTTTTAAATAAATATTGGGATTTTATTATTTATTAAATATAGCCTGACGGAAGCATTAAATTTTGTTTGCTTCATTCCCTGCCCCTGAGAAGATGGTGGTACATCTGTATCTTGCTATGGTGCTCTGAAGGTAAATTAACTGGAATGTGTGATCTAGACTAAAACAGAGAGGCCACACATACTGAGGCAGCAGATAATTGGGAACACACTGTATCATGGTATGTGACAATGGACCTCTGACAGGCAATCTCCATATATAGAAACCTCTGCAGGAACTGCAAAAGCAAATTTCACCTGTGCTGCACTGATTTCCAAACCATTGTCCATGGAGGCACTTAGGGTTTTTTCTGTGCTATTCAATAGATCCTATGCCCTCGATTTATTTCAAGCATTTGTACTACACCATGCATGTTGCTAGGGATGTGGAAAGAGTGAGAATCAGGGAAGAGAAGCATTACATTGTGTTATGAAGCGTATTGTATAGAGGTAAATGTACTTAGCTATCATCAGAAAGAGATTCCCTGTGCCAAAATTTTTAAGTGAAAATCTGAAATTGCACTTTGAACTTACCTGTCAGTAGCCCTCTTGTATAGTAATTTGTCTGTTTTTCTTCTTGATGGGCTCTGTCGTTAGGATTTGTGGATTTTTTTAGACTAGAATATTTGATCTATTATCTCCTTTTCACAGATGTATTTACAAGAAAAAATATAGGCCTGTATCTTGAAAACACACCAAAGTTGGGACATTTAGGTCAGATCACAATCAGTAAAGGTGTTCCCAGAATTCACATCCAAATTGGCATTCAGATTGCAAAGCATCCCCAGAACAAAACCCCCTAGTATTTAAAACATATGCTAATATATTCATACTAATTTGAAAGGCAAACCCTACTTCTGTCCTTGGGCTGAGAGTCCCAAACCAATAACATGGCTAGGAGATTATTGTTAGTTGAAGAAAGAGTATCATCTGCTGTTATATGGACAACTGAGAACTGTGAAATCCAGAGGAAAAAGCTCAGTAGAAGTATCATTTAGGAACAAAAAGGGGCAGTTATTCGTGTATTCTCTGTATAATGCCATGTATTCTGTTGGCTCTTTAAGGCTTTCTCATATTCCTCCTGTCCTGTTGTTTTCTCTTACCTGGGTGAGATGCTCAGATATTGCCTAACTGATGAAACTACTAGTTTTGATTTACTGATTTCACAGAATCACAGAACATTCATGGCTGGAAATGACCTCTCAGATCAGCGAGTCCCCCCCCCCAGAAAAACACCAAACAAAAACAAACCACAGAACCCCTGCCCTCACTAGAGCATGTCCTGGAGCACCACATCTACAGGTTTCTTAAACACCTCCAGGGATGGAGACTCAAGCACCTCCCTGGGAAGGCTGTTCCAGTGTCTCACCACTCTTTCTGTAAAGAATTTCTTCCTAATATCCAGTCTAACCTCACCCTGTCTCAACGTCAAGCCATTCCCTCTGGTTCTGTCATTAGTTACTAAGGAGAAGACACCAACACCCACCTCTCTACAACCTCATTTCAGGTAGTTGTAGAGGCAATGAAGTCCCCCCTCAGCCTCCTCTTCTCCAAACTAAACATACCCAGCTCCCTCAGCCTCTCCTCATATGGCTTGTCCTCTAAACCCCTCACAAGCTTGGTAGCTCTCCTCTGGACACGTTCCAGCATCTCAATGTCCTTCCTATAATGAGGGGCCCAGAACTGAACACAGTACTCCAGCTGAGGCCTCACAAGTGCCGAGTACAAGGGCACGATAACCTCCCTTCTCCTGCTCACCACACTCTTCCTGATCCAAGCCAGGATCCTGTTGGCCTTCTTGGCCACCTGGGCACACTGCTGGCTCATATTCAGCCAGCTATCCACCAGTACCTTCAGGTCCTTTTCTGCTGGGCAGCTTTCCAGTCACTCATCCCCAAGCCTGTAGTGTTGCCTGGGGTTGTTGTGCCCAAAGTACTGGGCATGGCACATTTCACTAGATGTTGGAGAGCAAAGAATCTGGCTCAGGTTAACTTTTTCTGAAGGTACTTGTGGGTGACTCTGACTTCTGTAGAATTCAGAGATCAGACATGTACCTGCTGAAGAGTGCTTGAAAATGAAAGTCTTTATATTCTACTGTTGCAAGGAAGATAACTCCACTGCATTAGGTGAATTAACCCTTCTCTGAACCTGCAAATGAAGCAAGAACAAAAAGTACTGTTTACTGTTTAGTTACAACCTAGATAATGAATAATTCAAAGTATGGCAGCAGCCAATAAAGGGTGAATCCTAATTGCACAGTCCCAAGAAAATAATAACCTTTTATGAAAGATGCTCAAAGAAACCACAGTGACATAGCAGTTGCTTGCATGTCCTCTTGAATATTAAGATCTGTTGTTGAAAATGTAAATACTCTCTCTCTCTGGGTACAGTGTAGTTTGCATAATTGAAACACCAGAGGGGACAAAGTTGGATTTAAGGAATTGGCGATGATACAAAGTGTTACACCCTCAATGTTCAAGAACTCCTGAAATTTATTTAAAAATAGGACTTGACAAACAATCATATTTCCTTTGCATTTGCCATGACATTTGCCCATTAGATTTGCCTATGAGAAATCACATAGTGTTTTCTCAGTCATAATCCTGGGACTCTACTCCTTGCAGCTTGAAATATACCTGTTATTGTTTGTCTGACAATGAAACTGTGAGAGCTAGTAATAAGCTAAAAGTGACACTGAGTCTTAAAAAGATAGAATCAAATTTAATAGTTTGTCAAACAAAACTGTCATTCAAATCAATGAGACTTCAGCAGACCAGATGATTAAAAAGGGGAAAAAAAACATTTTGATTGCTGTAAACCAAAATTGGTACTTAGAAAGAGAGAAACAAGGGCAATTTTGGTTAGCTTTCAGCTGCAGGCTGTCTCCCATCTAATCTGGTAGCTGCTGATTCATTAGGATAACCCCTGAGAGGATTAGCCTGTATGAGCCTGTACAATGGCCAGGAGTGGCACTTGGTGCCATGGTGCTGCCTGCCAACAAAGGCAGAGTGATTGCAGCTGGGCTGGGTTTCCAGGGCAGCCTGGGTGCAGAGGCTGCCATCCTGGCATGGAGCAGATTGGGCTTGTCTTTGTCTTCAAGGAGGCTGCACATTGCCAGTGTCACTCCAGGATGAAAAGCCTGGTATTGGGACCTTAACAGAACGTGGTGGCAGAATAAATGGGTGGTAGGCATGACATCTCTCCCTGCACCTGCTCCCTCCTCACACAGCCCTGTTCCACTGAGGACTGGTATCTCCTTTTGTCCCTCTGTTCCCTCCCACTTTCTGCCTTTTTTTTTCCTTTCTATTTTTTTCTTTTTGTTTTAAATTTGATTTAATCCTTCCAGCACACATCCCAGCTTTTGGGAACTTGTGATAAAGGGGAATGAAAATACAGCTTTCAAATTGTAGCAAAGCCTGGTGCAGGCATAGAATATGCCCAGAACAGGCTGTGCTGCCATTCCCTGAGTTCTGGAGAGGTGGCTGAGAAGTGTCACGTGCCCCAGGAACTCTGTGAAAAATGCAAGGATGTGCATCTGCAATAACAACCTTTTTGCTAGTCTTGGGCTAGATCCTCTGCTCCCTGGACACGTAGGTGGATTTCTCCTGACGTGATTAAAATTTGATTCAACTTCTTCAGATCTAATCCCTTTAACTGTGTGAAGCCACTGGATGTTGCTCTCCCTGAGTCTCTTCCCCACTCTTTTAGATGAATATATGTTCACTGCATTTCTGAACACTATTTTTTCTGCTTTGATGTGTCAGAAATGGGCTGTTAAGGCTGGTGAAGTGGTTCACCTAAAGTCACAGAAAGTCTAAGGATAGCACTTGATTTCTCCCTAGCCGTGCTGCTCTTTTCCTGTTGTACAGGATAGCAGAAGGCCCTGCAGATGTGGGGTTCCTTAGGTATCTCCTGTACCAGCAGCAGTGTATCCTTGGCTTTAGTGGAGCCTAGTCACCACACCAGCTGTTGCTCAATCTCCTTCAAATTGTTGTTGGCTGTTTAGTGCTCCATCAAGATGCAGAGGAGAGAAGCACAGGTTGGCTAGTGAGGTGGGAATAAACTTTCTAAACAGGGATGGAGAAAGATAAAAGATGTATGGGCATTTCTTTGTCACTGTCATCAGGAAAGCAGGCTCAGCTGTGAAGAAAGACTAAGGCTTTGTGAAGGGCACTCAAGGACATGGTTGTGGTTTTCAGTCGAGACTTGGTAATAGAATGAGGAGTAGAGGGGACTGATAAACTGGCTTGCGTGGGCATCATGGCCAGTCGACTGTGGGGATGAGAAGCAAGTAAATGCTGAGAGGGGAAAAATGGACAAGGACAAGCTGACAAACTGTGGGAAGAAACGTGAGAAGTGCAGGCTTTGGAGAACAAATGATGGTTTAGAGCTGTCCAAGCTTAGATGTAAAGTCCCTTCAGAGATCTTAACAACCCTTCCGAAATCCAGTCCTTGGTATGATGAAGAGACTTCTGTTTTTGTGTTGTATAAGTAGCTGAATAATCCTCTTTCTTCTGTTCTCTATTTTGGGGCTAATAGTAGCAAATTGCAAGAGGAAGAGATTTTGATTGAGTTACTGGTCTATTAATTGCAATGCAAGTTTAAGTACCAGGAGGTAGTGCTAGCTGCACACAGTTGCAAAAATTCAGTGTGCTGAGAAGAACCATACACGGAGAGGTAGATGCCTGACAAACATAACTTTTCCTGTCTTCTGCAGTACTGTGTAAAATATGTGTAACAGCACAACATTATTCCTGGCAAAATATTCCTGTCAAGATATTGCTCCTTGTAAATCATTGGAGAAGGTGAGAAACAGATGCTTGTGTTGCTAAGACAGGCTGTGCAGGTCTCACTTAAGAAAAAGTTGCTCTGAAACATCTTGACACGTCTGGGAAGTTTCTGGTTGATTTGTACCTTGTGCAGTAAAGACATAGTATTTTGGGTGGGGTGCAGCCTTGTATAAAATCATCAGCTTTCTCAGTTCATCCTAATAAGAATCAGGTTCTAGGGTGTGTGTGCCACAGCTGTGCCTTCAATGTGGCTCTGGCAGAGGTCCCTGGCTCTGCTCAGATTCCTTCCATTCACTGCTGCCCTTTTCTCCCCCCCGGAGGAGGTGTTTGCAGAAACAAGCTCTCCTTCCCTCCAGTCCATCCTTTCCTGAGTCATCAGCACTGTAAAAATCCATAAACAAAACATTGCCTGCTGATTTCAAACCTGCTATGCACAGCACACCAGCAGGCACCCTTGATGCAAGATGTTTTAGCTCCAGCAGATAATTCTGCTCCATTGATTTTTACATGTGATTTGGGGAGAAACACTGGCTGTGCTACAGATATGGTCTAGCTCCCTATCAAGAGCAGTGAGAGTGCTAGTGCAGAACAGCAGTGGCTGTCGTGCCTTGTGCTTCAATACCATTTCTTTAATAATAATAAAAAATCATTTTCAGGAAAGAAAACAAACCTGGTAGGGCCTTGTAAATGGCCTTGTGAGGTAGGGAGTGTGCTGCCTGATTTTTTCCCCGCTTTGGCTCCTAGCTCTTTCCAGCACTTCCCCTGAGCTGTAGCAGTAGTTATCTGTTTGGGGTGCCTGTGCTGTTCATAATATGAAAGCACATTTGTTTCACTACAGAAGAGCTCCCCCTCCTCACAGCGGGATGAAATCCAGGGCCCAAGTGCCTCGACCACTGTCACAATGTTGGCCATCTAAGAACAATCCATTTCTAAATGTGCTTGAACCTTGGTTGACCTGAAATATAGCAGCAAGTATTACAAGCTGGGACATCTGGTGGACAATAAAACTTTTTTTTTATTTGTTTTTACATGAAGCAGCTGTACTTGAGCAGATGACCAGGGGCTGTGCAATCAAAGTGTGAATAGCTGAATTAGCAAATTATATTAGGCTTCTTAGGCACTTATTTGAATGCTGCATGCTCTTTTTTAATTTTGCTTTATTAACATCTTCCAAAAACACAGCAGTGTTAGCATTATGGTTATTAGTGACTTATTTGCTTCATTAAAATTTACAGCACGTTTTACTTTCACCATCTGGGACAGCTTCTCCCATGTTTATGGTTAAAATGTAACTTCAAGCCAGACCTAATCGTCTAGAAGAAAAGATTTTAAAGATAAAACTCTTTCCTTGGATGCCAATGTTACCTCTTTTGTCTAGTGTGCAAACAGAATGCTATTTTGCCCTGTCACTGTGGTATGCTTAGTGCTGGGATACAGACAAATATTTCTGCTTTCAGTAAAAAATGTTGTTGTATGTAAGGAAAAGGTTGATTGTGCTATTACCTGGAAAGCTGCAGTTTATGGAGTATGCCTGGGGATGGAATTAGACTACTCTGAGGAACTGTAGGCTAAAGGACCTTCTGGGTCACTGAATTTGAACCCCTGTTATTGCAAGTAACTGCCTTGGCTAATCCCTTTCCAAAGGACTGGAGCAGGAATAAGCAGGGCAAGAGAAAGACAGCACATATGAGCATGGATCTGAACCCAAGCTGATGTACCTCTACTGTTTCCAGATTTGAGTTGCCTTGCTCCTAAATGTTTCAAAGCATGGTCAGAGTATGTTCAAGTATGTCTTTGCTCAACTGCCTACATTGGATGTGTTCCCAAACTCTCAAATTCCATCTGCATGTGAACAGTAATTTTAGAGGCTAAAGGGAGAAGCAAGGAGAGGTCGCTGAATGGAAAATCAAAGAGGACCTGACTTTCTCCCCTAGGTATGGTGTAGAATAGGAACCAGGATGTTTCAAGTTCTCCCTGTGCCTGCCAGGGTTATGATCAACCCTTCTCTTGTCTTCCACTCCTTTCTGTTTCCTTTGTTCGGATTATGAATTCTTTGAAGAGATGTTGCAGATTTATTTCAAAATTGCACATGCATAGAGAGGCAAAATATCAAAGGGGACTGCTGGGTGTACTGTTCTCTTCCTTCATATATGTGAAAAGTAAATACATCTTATTCCTTCTATGACCTGTTGTCACACTCCTTCAGTTGTGCCTGTTTTATTCCCTTTAAAAGCTCCAATGTCTTTATTTAATACTCAGATTTTAAGAAGTCTCTTCAGCTGATGTATTGGCTTATTTTCTTTTATGAATCTTCCAGAGCTGTTTTGCCATTAAACAGGTGAAGAAAGGAGT
This sequence comes from Bucco capensis, assembly GCA_013396975.1. Classification (NCBI taxonomy): domain Eukaryota; kingdom Metazoa; phylum Chordata; class Aves; order Piciformes; family Bucconidae; genus Bucco; species Bucco capensis. The sequence goes on along the minus strand of VWZO01021174.1, from coordinate 1,214,409 downwards.
TAGAAGCTTCTACTGAATTCCCAGTACTGAAGAGCCTTCTAAGAAGCTCGTGGTTTTTTAATTTATTTTTTTTTAAAAGGAAACAAACAAACCCCCAATGCCTTGAGAATCTTATTCTTTTGGAAAATACACATCTTTCAGCAATATTCAGAATTCAAATATAAAAGCACCAAGGCACAGAGACCCTTGTGACTCTATCTAAGAAGACCCTGAGAGAAAGGCTGCTCAGTTTTTCAGAAGTTCAGGGGATGGCAGAAAACAGCAGCCTGCTTAAGGTCTGAGGTGAAAGTCTGCTTCAAGTCAATGGGAATTTTGCCTCAAAGATGCAAAAAATGATTAAAAATCACTGTCATCCTTAGACAGATTTTTTTTCCCTTGAAGTGGTATTAGACATTCCAACAGACTGTATGGTCTGATGCATGAGGAAAACATATTTGCCTATTATATTGACATGTTTTCCTCTTCCCTTTCCTTTTCATACCATCCAATTGTCTAGTTTTGTAGAACAGTGTTTTCTCAATGCTTTTATAGAAAATAATGAATTTCTTAAATGAAGAGTGAGACTGTACAGATATTTTTTTTTCTTTTATGTTTTTGGAAGGATTATACTCTTCTCTGTATACTGTTATCTTTTAGTGAGTAAGACTAGAAAGACACATTTACTCAACTTTTTATGTATGACAAATTATGCTATAGCTAAAGGTAGCCTGGAGACCAGTGCTACTTTTGACTTTTCCTCAACAGATAGGGCTTACCCTTCTCCTCCCCCCTCCCACCCTTCTCCCCTATTTTAGCCTTTGCTGTAGGGCTTATGAGATTGGATGAGGAAAAACAAATTGTGAGGTTCTTTGCCATTACTGTAAAATGAAATCTTGGCCAGCTTTATGGGGTCTACCAGCAGCTGTTAATGAGGCTTTATTAACCTCGGACTATACAGCATGAAATATTATGGTATAAAGAAATGTTGTGGCTGGGCCAAGCTTTCTAATAAATGGCATGATAGAGGGGATCATGTGCCTAGGGGATTATGACATAGAGCCTTTCCCTTCTAAGTCACTATTTTAAATTCGCTGTGGGTTGGCAGTGACTGAAGGCTGTTGTTATACAATGACTCTTAAATGGGCTATGTGAAATAAATTGGAGGCCTCAGTTCATTTCCTTAGGGAAAGAGGTCTATGTTCCAGCTGACAGTAATTGTCATCGAAGTTCAAAGCTCAGCACAGGAACAAGTCTTTTGTCTTGTACCCTGTCCCCTTGCTCAGGGCTCGAGAGCATTGCCATGCTGTGGTGTGAGAGCTGATATTGTGGGCTTTTGCACAGGCTCATTCTTTGGTTAAGCAAAAAGCTTTGTTTCAGACAATTACCAATAGTATCCTCTAAGGGCTTCTTTCCATACTCTGCTCTGATAAATTAATGCTATATTTAACAGTACTCTTTATATAAATAAATGAAATAACTTATGGAAATAGGTAAAGCTATGGTGAATATAATGAAGAATGAGGTTCTTTGTAATTACTAAATTCATTTGTAAGGAATAATGATTTATAATAAAGCCTTGCTTGGTAGTGAGGAGGAAGATAGGCAGTTTGTAAGTCTATTTCCAGCTTTTAAGTGAATTCTCATTGTCTAGTCTAATTAAATGGCATCTATTAGTTTTTAATAACCTGGGAAAAAGAAATTACAATTACATAAGCCATTGACTAATGATTTCTTCAACAACCCCACCTCAAGAGAATTAAATACATAAACCTATAAGAAAACTAGTTTAAAAATGGGAGCAAACAGTAAGATAGACTCCTGAATGGACTCTCTTCTCAAGAAATTAGAAGTAAAATGAAGATACTAGGAAGAAAACAGAGTGTATGCCCTTGCCCAAACATTGTGATGTCTTCCTTTTCAGTTATGCTCATCTTTGTAACTTCATATTCTTTTTTTGTTTGTTTTCACGTAGTGTATTGGCAAATGGAAGAGTAAAGAGGAATGGGCTTGCTAACACCTTCCTCTTAAAGCAAAGTAAAGGGAAGCAGGTTTAAAACTTTTTGTCTGAAATTTCATTTAAGTATGTAGACTTAAAAAATCTAAATTTCAAGATTTTCTGAATTTGCCTTTCAAAATCTTTTTGATTTTTTTTTTACAGGGAATATACTTTCATTAAAAATATCAAGTAGCAGAAATTTGAAGATCATTTGTACTGTTAAAAAAAAAAGGAAAACAACAAAAGATGTGCAAAGTTGTTTATTAAAATTGCATACACCACTCTGGGAACTGAAAGTATAAACAGCCATGTGGGTAAGGTGCCATGATACCAAGTCCTACTGTAAGGTCTGGAATATAGTAGTACTTTGTTGAATAGTAGGTATCATTAATAGAGCAAGATTGTGCCAAGATTTTTCCTGTGCTCTCATTCTTCAGTGAGTCTTGAGTTAGAACATGCAAAGCCTAAAAGGTACCAAGTTGTGGTGAACTTCAGGATTGGTTAGGTTCTACTGAACGAATGCTGTCAGTGGATTTCAAAATAGGACAGTAGATAATTACTAGAATAAAACAAGCAAACAACTTCCTCAAATAAAAATACCCACAAATCTCTCCAAATGTCTGGCCCTCTGTTTGATTTTATTTATTTATTCCCCCCTTGTCATTTGAAATCAAGACTATAGACCTGAACAGGAGACCTCAGCTGGGACTTAATTAGAAGAGTTTGTACTGGGAAATGACAGTCTCAATACTATTATGCTGCTATGCCACAGCCTTTACTTCTGTTTCTGCTATGGATATAATTAATACCCTGCACCTAGTCTTAATAGTGGCAGTAACTCTAGTGCAGAGACATTATTGCTTTGTGGCCCAAGGAGAACACTTGTGCATTTCTGGGCTTAGTGTCATCCATCAGGCAGATTGGCCTTGTCTGTGTGAAGGGGCATTATGCAGTCAGTTAAGGCAGTTGTTTCCATACATCTTGTGGGAAAGTGATCATTTTTCAGCAATATATTAGATGCATGGACTCTTTTCTTCAGTACTCTATTGCTCTTTCTCTGTAACCAGTGTACAATTACAGCATTCCTAGTTTCTGCAGAGGTGATGGAGAAGCTCTTATTATGTCTCGTAGGCTACATTTTCTTCATCTGGGACACAAAAGACAGAATATTTGCTTTTTGATGTGGAGCAGCCACAGCTGCAGAGCACCTGCCAAACCACAGTAAATGGCAGTGTGGCAAGGTCTGGGATACTAATAAAAGAGCAGTCTCTGGGAGCCACTTCAACCTCCTCAGTGGTAAATTAGCCATAAGGCTCTGGGCCTCCTTTACTGATTTTTCACTCATCAGAGGGACAGGGAGGACATGTCTGTAACCTTCCCTGATTTCCCCCTATACAGCAGCAGTAGTTGACTAAGTGATACAGATCTTGCAGCAAGAAAGGATTGCTCACCAGGCTGGCACAGTTGTCTGTCTTGTTGGTTGGTTGGGTTTTTGTCACTTCCAGACAAAGGTGACAAGTTTCTGGCTGAAAGCTCTACTATGACAAGTAAGATCGGGAGTCACTGCTGCAGGTGTGAGGAGGCCTGGCAGAAGAATAGAAGCTTTTATTAGCAGCATGTATGTTTTTGAAGTAACTGACACCTATTCCTACCATACAAAGGGTAAGCTGTTGTGGCCAGAAGGAGAACAGTATTTTCTTCAGCTGTGGTTGGTGTACAAAGAGCTGGACTCAGAGAAGTAATGGGTGGGTACCTGGACAGCACTGGACACCTGCCCACTGCAGGGGGGTTGGACTAGATGACCTCCAGAGGTCCCTTCCAACCCAAACCATTCTATGATTCTATATCTGCCAACAATGGAGCATGTTTAGAAGATAAATGAAAGAATATTTTCATTTAGCTTGATTGCTCTTTGTGTCCCCCTTCTTTTCTACTTCCAGTCCCCAAATTCTTACAGAGAGAGCAGGATTTAGCATGCAACTAGGGATTTTTCTGGCTAAAATGAAGTATATTTGTGGACAAGCACCTTGTCCTCAGCTATTCTTATAACCTGGGTGTGAATGAAAGGTGAAAGGAGGATAGATGCACGTGTGCACAAGGTAAAAACTATGGGATTGTTTCTGTCCCACTTTGATAAAGCAAGTGTTGCTGGCTCACACTGTTAAATGCAAGTTCATAAATTGTGCATGAAATTACAGCATTTTTATGCAAAGTTCTGAGGACATCATGGATGTATGGCTGGAATAACTTCCAAGATACCCTGGTGATAAGCACAATGCGTGTGACTAGACAGAAACTGATAGAAGTTGATAGGCAAACTAGTATAGTACTTCTCTCTCAACCTCAAACAGGACAATCTTAAAGTACTTTCCCATGTGTTTCCTCTATGCCGTTGCACCAAAAAGTAGTTCTGAAAGTATCCAGCATTTTGGTAGAAATGTATGGTCTACATCTAAACCCCCCAAAGTCTCATTACTCATGCTAAATAAAAGTTCCCCCCCCCTTTTTTTTTCTTTCCCTGTTGCTCTTGAAAAGTCTGAATGACCTTTGAACTTCTCATATGGAAAGGCAACTCTTTCTTTTTCTGCTCATTTTTCAGGCATTTTTTTGGTAGAGTCATGTAAGAACATGGCCCTTTGCTGCTCATCATAGAATCATTGATCAATTTCTAGGGCACATATGCTACATACACTACTTTAATGCTCTATTACTGCAAGCTATTGAAAGTCTTACTCAGAGCAATTAACTTTCTCTTGAAGAAACACAGTATAGTGTTGCTGTTGCTCTCAGTTAAGGTGAATATATACAATATGAATTCTATTTTTGGGAAGTGGTTTATTCATCTTCACCAAACCCAAGGCATGATGAAGGACTCCAAGGTGGTGTTTTCAGGGCTAATAGTTAAGAAACTAAAGTACTTTCTTCAACTTTCCCTTTCCATCAGAAGTAAGCTCACTCACAATGAGTGCCCGAAGTGTGTACAACCAGGTAATACTTCCATCAAGCAACCAAATTTGAGACTCAGATGCCTTCATAGATTTTTATTCATCAGCTTCTAGGAGGTACTGTTTGATGGAGTTGAGGAGATAATTATGTTTATTTGTCACTGTACTTCCTTCTACCACATACATGTAAACCATATTAAAAAGTTGTCTTCATGTTCTCCTGCTTAAATGTGTGTTGTATGTTTGCACTAATAATTCCTTTTTTAATTTGCTTGATCTGTTCTTGTTGATTCATGTTTATGTTTAATAGTTTCTTTACGTATTCTGCATTGTCTGTTCTCTAAATGTATGGTTTTAATAGTACTGGGACTAACTAACCTGGAAAATTGCTTTTGCGATGGAAGTGGAAAAAGTGCTCTGTAAATTAGTCTTCTGTGAACTCTGTTCAAAATAGTGTCTTGCTGAGTGACTTTAAAAAACAATTGACAAATAAGCTTTCAGAGACAGTCCAGCTGTAATGCCTCTTCTACTCCATTAATAATTTTTCTAGAGTATTTATTCATGTGCTTTTCCTGATGTACTTGCACAATTGCTTTCAGCCTCCTAGTAGGCCTGGCTCAAAGCAGATGGTCATAAAATGGCTAAATTATTAGCTTTCATGTCTAGCAATGTTTGGCTGAAAATATATGATCAGACTCCTGGGTCTGTTCTTTAGCATAGTCCAAGAAGAGGAAGGTTCTCAGCTGAAGCATAGGATTTCAGAAGTCTTGTCAAGATTACTCATGTTGAATATCATTGCAACCAGGTTTTTATGTTAGTTACTGTCAGCACCATACACCTGCATGTTAGGATTGTTGCTGTAGTGCTGGTTACCTGAAAGCCCCCACTGATAAACAAGCCAGTCTTTTTTTGGGTGAATATATGTAAGTCATAAATCCCCATAAATTTAGAAAGGACTAACCATAAAGGTTCCTTTCACTTCCTATTCATAGGTTATATTCCTCCTATAGCTTACAATCTACCCTACATTCTTTCTGTATTGTAGGAAAAGCATAACTGCACCAGAATTTACTGAATCAAATACAACCAGTCTGCTTTACTTATCTATTAAATGGAATACATGCTGCCTTTTTCAAGCCATCCTCCCTGCTCCATTTTTATTTAAGTCAAACATTAATGTAGATTAACAAAATTAGCAAGCACCCTGCATGTTCTACAAACCCACAGGCCATTGTGAAACCTGTTCAGATTCTGATTATACATAATATTTGTGTGCTACGGTCGTAATATACTTACCAGTCAGAAGTTGGCCATATTAATGCTATAATATTAAACTTCTTAAGTGCTTGACCATAAAGCATTCTTTAGTCTTTTTATCTCCTTAGTACTGTTTGCAAAGTAAGTAGGTGCTCATCTGAGTATTCTGATAGAGACATTTTGTTGAAATTTGTGTAGTCCTTAGTGAATAAGTTTTTTAAACCATGCTGTTTCAGTGCTCAGCTCTTCACCTTGGAAGAAAGAGAGACTTTCTGTGCTAAATGAGAATGAAAGTACTGCATTAGTTGAGATTAAACAGTAGCTGCACATGACAAAATTGTAGTGTCAGGGAGCAGAGTTTCAACACACAAGCAAATTGCTGCTGGAAAACCTACAGAATAAATACAGACAAAAGGTTGCTCTGAGTCCTATGGAGTCTGTGTGTTGGTGCCCCTGTAGAGAACACATCTCTGAGATGTCACTAGGATTTGGAGGAACATCTTCCCTCATCAACTGCTAAACCAAAATGATGGGTGCAGAGCTCCCCCTGCAGCCCAGCACCTTTTTTTCTGAAAGCATTGGGGTCACAAGAAAGGACACTTGTGGCTTTGGATGACTTTGTCATTGGAAAACAGGTTTTGCATTTGAGCCATTCTCACCAGTGGAGACTTTTTGTTTGTAATGAACTTGGGGATTGACATCATTGCTTTCAAGTGTATTAGGGATTCTGATCTCAGCTGAGGGCTTATTATTATTATTATTATTTATTTCAGTCAGTGTCTCAGGCCAAAGCTGGCTCCCTGCCTGCTGCTTACTGGAGCTCTTCCCAGGCCACCTCATGTTTTTCATAGAGGTGTGTATTTGTTAACTTGAAAAATACAAATGAAGATAACTGGTGTTTCTCCTCTATCCCCTGTTTCTCTTCACCACATTGTACTCTCTGGTTAGCAGAGAGAGGATCCCCCTGTGCTTGCTTTCCATTGAAATGACAGTGTTTCTCTTACCTGTGTCTGTTTTCTGGCTGCATTCCACTCCTGCAGCTTCTGCCAGCTTTCTCCCCTCATTTCTGGAGCTTGTTTGTTTTGATATGTGGATTTCCCATATACTTGGAAAAAGCATCTCAGAAGGTGGAGGTCAAAGACAGGCATGTAGAATTTGGGGATTCAGTCCCCAGTACGGCTGAGCAGAGGGTCTGTGGAGCAACTTGTGGATGGAAAATTAAGAATGGCACCTTGGCTGCTCTGATTTGTGTCATCAAGCAAGCCACTGTGTTCCTGAACCTGCCTATGTAGGAAAATTGTCTTGAACACTAATTCTTGCAATGTAAAGGTTTGCCTATGCTGGCTGGCAGAGGTAGTAACTTCAAGTACCTTAACTAAACAATATTACATCCCTTTGAAGCCATGTATTTAGAAAAATATGGCCTAATTTAATTTTACTTGGTTAATTTCTGCAACAAATTAAACTAAACCAAATTCAAGTTACATTTATTCCAGGCTTTTAAAGTGGTTCAACTAATCTACTCAAAAGGATAATTCAGATGAATTTTCCTGAGTGTGCCATGTGGATGAGCCATGACACACAGAACCATGCTGTGGACTTATCTTCCCTCAGGAGACCAAAACATAGTTATGGTAATCAACAAGGGACTGCACACAGAAAAAAGGTCAGCTAACAGCAGTAGGAGCATTGAGTGCAAATCAGAATCAATTGAGGCAGAGGAAGGATTATGTCATATGTTTTGCTGGGCAAATCTTCCCTATTATGGCTTTTCTTACAACTAACAAGCCCACAAAAGGGACTGACTACTGGCCAGTTATTTGCTTGTTGGAAGGTCACTCAGCTGAGAGAGAGTAAGGCTTTGGAGGCAGAGACTGGAATTGTTGTTGTGATAAGGGAAAACTGTTTTGCATAGCAGTAGTAAAAATTCAGAGGTTGATCTAGAATCTGAGTGCAGTGTTGACACTTCCCAGGGGAAGAAAATAATTTGTAGGGTTTTTTATTGAATATTTCAGACATCCTACCAAGCTGGGGTGTGAAGAACACCTCAGGAGCACTGCCTTTTTGAAACACGGATCGTGCGCTTTCAGCTAAATGTACTGAACATAAATATCCAATTTGTGGGTTTTGTAGAATATACTTTGATTTTTTTTATGTGAAGAAATTAAATATAATACATTTCTATACTGAAGGTGAGCTTCAGTTCTGACCTTACCACTTTCACTGAAGTACTGTTACACTAACTGTTACACTTCCATCTTTATGGATGGTTAACTCTGCTCTGAAAGGAGACCCATTTAGGCATAGGTAGGAACTCCTGGAAGAGGTAGCTGCAATTTTTAAGGAGCTACCAATATGGTCTAGCAGAGAACTATGATATTGACAGTATTTACTTTTTCTTGTATTTCTGTGAAGTTTTCCCCTTATCTGCCATTTGAGATACACTAACAGGAGAAGAGAAAGGTTTATGGTGGTTTTATATCAGAGAAACAGCAGGAGAGATACTTGCAGTTAATCTTAGAGAAGTAACCAGGATATCTTGCCTTGTATGCTTTGTTTATACTAAGTGAACCTTTGGACAACAATCTCTATGATGAATGAAAGACCAGATTTTTTTTTTCTTCTCTGTGTGCACTGTACTAATTTTGTGTTTGTTTTAGAGCTTTTGCTTTTCTAACAAAGGACAAAAGAACAGAGGATTAGAAGGTTTGTAAAACCCATTGTGACAGTGTCCTTGGAAGCTGCGTGCTAGGGAGAAGCAGGGCTATGGAAGACACATCTGACTATAGGGTCTTTGTTGTAGGTCAGAAGAAGACCACTTCCCACAATAGAGTCCACGTGCCACCATATTTGTTGGATTGAAATGGCTTCTAGTTTGCATGGGCATTTTGATTAGGTGTAAAAATCTACTGCCCAACAACTCCTGGCAACAATTAAAATAGATAGAAAAGCAGGGGTTACACCTGCTTGCAAATAATACGTAGCTGTGGGTACATCTTAGCAGCTGGATAACATGCAGAACATGCTTACCCTGGAGCCATAAACATAACAATGTAAGAAAAAAGCAACATGCATGTGTAAGGTTAAAATTATCATCAGAGTCCTTGGGCTTTAGGTCAGTTGTTTGATAGTAGTTAAAAGGAAATCCCTTCCCACCCTCTGTCCCATAGTCTGTATGGATGGGTTCTTATACACATGCAGGACAATGTGATGCTATGCCTTTTAGTTAGGGCTTATAAATCAAAATTAATTGCCTTTCTCCAAGCAGGTAAACTATTTTCAGTAAAGAATCTACTCAAAGAGGAAGTTATACAGCCCATCCTCTGCAATTAAACAGCAAAAAGTGCAACAAAGAAACAAAATTTTGTATGAAGGATTATGTATCATCCCCCTCTTGGATGAAAATGTATTTTCATTTTTTGTTGCTTTTTTTTTTCTTTTTCAGAACAACAGGAATAAATTCAAAGAGGGAAAAACCTCAAGCACTAGGATAATAGTATTAAACCTTCCAGCTTTTTAGATTTTTTCCAAACAACAAAAATCTCTTTTATCCCCTCTCCATTGGAGTAAATAGCTACATATTATCTCTACAGACTGGAGATGGTGAACTGAAACAGCCATAATGAGAGTGGCAGCCAAAAACAAAGACATTTACAAAGGATAATTATTGCTTAGATTATGAATATCAACTTTCCATTGACATGAAAAAAATTACATCTTGCAGAGATATTATAAGCATTGTCATTTACAATGAAGCATGACAGAAAAGATTTTCCTCTCAGCTGCCTGTAGAATCAAATCACGTGAGTCATTCTTCAGAGAAATGTGAAGCTGAAAGTTAGAAGGATGCAGATTTCTATGCAAAACCAGCATTGTTTCCCTTCCTCAGATGTGATGTAGCCCTGGTGTGGAGATCTGCAATATAGGAACCAGAGGTGGGAAATGTAAAGTTCTCTGGGAACTGAAAGAATTTCTCCTCCACACACTTGTAATCTGTTAGCCTCATTTGATTAAGAATGTCCCTGCCAGATAAGTGGGTTGTAAACTTCCAAAATATTTCCTCCAACAAGGGGCTGAGATCCCAGATCTGAAGTAACATTTGTATTTCAAATGGCAGTAGCAGTGGCAACCTCAGTGCATTATGAACTGAGGAGGAAAAAGTTACACATGCATAGCTTTACAGTTCAGCTGAAAATAGTGGAAGTATAATTCATATACTACACCTTGTATATATGATATTCTGACTTTCCTTTTGTGTGAAAAATGAAAAGAATGCATTTCCCCTGTCCTAATTGTGCTTAAGTGTTGTTGTTTCTGCTTACATAAAACTCAAACTCACTCCATATAGATAGATGTTTTTACAGACTGTTATTAAGAAAAAAAGGCTGAATGTTGTCATCCATAACAATTACACACAAAGTTTGTCACAAAGTTACAAACCTCTCTTTGCCTAAGGCAGTGTTCTTTGTGTGATGTGGTCTGTAAGGTGTTATAACTTGACTGTGATGTCAAGAAAATAATCTCTCAGGGAATTTATAGCCTCATATATAACCACAAATTATAAATAAAGTAAATAATAATTGAACATACAAAGCAGGGCCTAATCTTTCTTAGAAATAAGCAGCAGCATGACAATACTGCTTAAGATGGTCTGTGGTTTCCTTTCAAAAGCTTAGGTGATCCTTCAATTGAAAGTTCAGAAATACTTTCTTTAATTTATCCATATTTACCACTTGGATTAACTTCTTCTTAATGCAGAATAGTTTAGTACTTCTGGATCTCAACAAAAAATTTATCTGGCATGTTAATTTTGATAATGATTTCACTGCTGGAATCTTGAAACCCTGCCTACTCTTGATCTTCCCTTGATGTGGGAATAGCTGTACAAAAGTTTTTCTCCAGTTTATTCTGTTTCACAGATGCTGCTCTTCTTGTCCACTACTCAGAAATCTTTGCAGTTCTTTGGGGTCTTTGGATGCCCAAAGGACAGAACAACCAAGAATATACTTGCTATCTGTGTTTGTTGTGGTTCTGACCTTTAGATTTTTGGGTATTTATCTTAGCTAAGTAGGACATGCCTTTCCCACCTCAAAACTATTTTAGCTTAAGTATCTATAAAATTTACCTAAGTCCATCAGGGGACTCCATGTAGGACTGCATCCAAAAGTGAGCAAGACTATTCTCCCTGTCATGTGCATGTGCAGTGGGAGTTACTTATGCCCCACTGGAGGATAGTAGGATCCTCAAAAATGGACTGTTTCTTTCTTGGCATAATGCTTTACAGTGCTGAGGACTGCCCTGGGACAACAATGGAGTGGAATTATACTTTTCCTCCTAAATGCTGTCTGTTGCAACTCTGTTTAATGGATTAAGCTTCCAATAAGTTTATGTGGCCAGTTCTGTGATTTGCATTTCTGTTAATGGTTAGCAAATCTTTTCTCTATCCTATATATGGAAGTTGTTTTCTGGATTTTATAGCTGTTAGCCGTAATTTTACACAGTGTGATGATTTAGGTGTGGGACAAAGAGGATCTGCTTTATTTGATGTATAATTTATTTCCCTTTCCCTCTTCATCACATGTATCTTTCTCTAAAACTGACTTTCTACCTTTGCCTGCTACCTGTTTGAAGAGTTTAGGGAGCAATCACTGCTAATCTGTGAATTTCTTGTAGTGACTGTATCTCTAACAGTTTGCATTTCCATCATGACTTTTTAACCAAAGTATGCTAGGCTGTGTCAGTTCTACATTTTCCATTCCTTAGGATTTTTACTGTCTTCATTTTGTCTTGATTATAAGAAAAAAATGAAGCAATATCTTTCTAATGAAACTTTATACTATTGAGAATTGGTTTTGATATTACCACGCTGTTTTTCTTAGCACAATTTTTCACTGAAGGAATACAAACTGACTGAGTTGCTGCAAGTGTTAAGTGTGTGAATAATAGCATAAATTACCTGCCTTAGAAACACCAGTGAGACAAGACGATTAGAGAGAGTCAAAATGTCTGCTGTGATAAATTGAAGTTGAACAATCTCAGAAAAGAATTTGTTGTAATTCTATTCTCAACTGTATGTCTAAATCTAGAGTACATTNCCCTTCCAACCTCTAACATTCTGTGATTCTAATGTCAGTGGTATTTATGCACATTTCCAATGCATACAGACAATACCACTGGCCATGGCACTGTTAAGTACAACAGGACTAAACCCATGGGAGATGTCCTGTCTGCCACTCAGTAACTTTGGTATTTGCCTGAATGATATTAGAAATACTGAAGCTCTGAAAACAGGTTTCACCTGCTAAACTGGGAAGAAGAGCTGAAGTCAATTTAAGGGAAGTAATTTAACGCTGGAAATAGTCCTAGAGAATTGCCATAGGTTCTCCCACATTACTATTTAACTATAGATTGATAGAGGTTTTTCTAGTAGAAAGCTAATAGACTGGAGCTACTGCAAAAAAAGATTATTTAAAATGATCAAAGCACCAAAAATATGAGCTGCAAATTAATTTTTTTAAGTTTTTAAAGTTAAAATTTTAACTTAATTGCTTATGCTCTTAAATGTTTCTAAGAACTTTTGTTGTACATACAAAATCAGTAAAAATTAAAATGAATCTAAAATGCAAGGCTACAAGTATAGGAAAATAAAATATTTTAACCATTAGGTGTAACACTGTCTCTTTTTTGTCTCTTTTTCTTCTCTTTCCACTGTTAAGAGGATGTTCCCTGCTGTCTTACCAAATATTTTCCTTAGATTATCTGATGTGAAAGGCATCTTGCACGCTTCATGACAAAGGCCTCTCAGATGAAATTTCTTTCTGGTAGTGTACCAATTATGTCTGTACATGTTGTATGCATCATGTAGCCTCTTTGCTTCTCACTTAGTGAAACTCAGGTTTCAAAAGATTGGGGTACTTGTGCTGCATAGCAGTTTGACTTCTAATATCTACCGAGTTTCAGCTACATCAATGTAACTTAAAAAGCAGTTGAGTTGAGCTACGTCTCCAGCAAAGTATGAAAATGCTGAAATGTTGAATTACTCACAATCTCCTGCATACAGGTCTCCCTTCTAATCACCATCCAGTACATAAACACATTACCTTAGGGAAGGAGGACAGCTATTGTGGAAAGATAATACCAGAACTTCTAAGAAGTCATTGATATATATAATGTTCAACACTGAATAATATTGGCCTGAATGGTTTTAACCATAGTGTTCAGCAATGAGAATTTTTTTCTTTTTCCCCAAAACACTATTGAAAGAGGAAGTCAATATATTGAAATTTGACAGAAATATCTTCCAAGTTTATTTGCAAGTCAAACTTTATCTTCATAATAATCCGTGTTAATCCATAAAACATGATCCATAGGCTGCTTATGGCCTGTGAATAAGGATCTTTTTTACTCTCTTTTTATATGTGTTGCTTCTATCAAAAGAACTGACTTGTCTGGTGCAGTCTGCTGTTTGTCCTCAAGAGCTTTCTGTAGAGTCTTGGCTGGAGCCTCTCCTGCTCAGGACTGCATGCAACCCATTGTGTCTGGTTGAAAGATAGAGATTTTTTGTTGTTGTTGTTTAATATTTATTTTAGCTTACAATTTTGGAATCATAGAGTCAGAAATGCAGCTAGTAACAAGAAATGTACGTAAATCAGAATCCTCATTTTACTGTACTGCCTTTAGACTCCTGCTCATTAGCTCCAGTGCCCAGCATACTGTCCCCTTTGATTCATATTTGAGTAATCACTTCCAAGTATTAACTTTGCATCTATAGAACAAAAGCTTAAAAGGCAAAGTTTAGCTTCTCTTGCTTTCAAGTGAATGTGAAATACTCTCATTGCATTGTACCCTGGCATTATAAAACATGCCAGTGAATAATACAACATAAAACAGATTCTTGAAGGCCACCTTAAATGGAGTTAAGAGTTTTTAGATCTGCATCAAGTGCTTCTGAGAGGAGAAAATAAGATGCTGAGGAACAACCTGTGGTACTCTTTGTTCTCACCATGGGGAGCTGTACTATTTCTAATATCTCATTTGTGATTTCTGGAGAGATGTAAGAAGAAATGAATTTAACACTGAAAGTGAGGGTTTTATTTGCCAGGGATTAATGTGTAGCACTTCTGTGACTTCAGCTGGTCACTTGTTGAACAGCCTTTTTGTAGCTTCTTGAAAATAATAGTTCAAAACTAGTTTCTGCCTGCTTCACACTTGTTTTTAACTACCATTACAGAAGTTCATGTCACTGTAACTTTCAATTTCTGCTTCCTTCTGGACTGCTGAAGAGTTCTATGAAAAATATATCTGGGGCTAAGAACTACCACAAGGCCAGCATTGCTGCTCCCATGGGCCAAAGTCATTGTGAAAGTTTTGGTGGGCTTCTTGGAAAGATTACATTACTTTGGTGTCCCTGTTGCATTCCTGCATTTGTTCTTCAAAAAGAAAATTGTAAAAAGGAACAAGGCAACATGAAGTTCTGTGGGGTATAAAGCATAGACTGATTGCACACAGATCATGTTTGAATATGCAAAGATATATACCTATAAACTGGTAAATCTAATACTTTAGCAATAGCAGAGGAGAATGTGGACTGTGGTGACAGTCTTAATATTAGGGCTTATGATATGGTAAGCTGCAATGCTTGTGTCCCCATTGGAAGTGGGTCTCCTGAGATGTTTTGTGACTAGATCACGTCGGTATCTTTCATTTCTTCTTGTTTTTCTTTAGTAGGGAGGACTTCTTAAACTCTTGCTGGGTAAATGCTACGGGTCTGATGTAATTTGAGAATTCTCATGCCTGATGAGTGTTGAACAAACAATGTTGCTGAGTGCAGCAGACAATTTGGGGCCATTTAGTTTTGCATCTGTTCTTGAGTTTTCACTCCAGAAGGTAACGCTGAAATCAATGGCACAGTGGCTGAAGATAATTTGGAAAGCAACCAAATGGTTATCTTCTGTTTATAGTTCTTCATCACCTCCTTTTAGAGCTGTGGCAGTGATTAAAGCAGTGAAAGTAGTGAACCATTTCCCCAGAAATATAATAACGTGGAGAAAACCTCGTGTCGCCAATAGTCCTTATTTCCTTCCATTTTCTTACTTTTTGTTTTGTTTTGTATTTTATTTGGCAGCATCTTCTTTTAAATGTATTAGACCAGCTCTTGGAAACTGATGTTTATCTGAAGATTTGACCTGAAACATTGCAGTTAAATTCATCATAAGGCTGAACATTGAATGAATTGAAAAATCTGTTTCTGAATGTTAAGGTCACCTAGCCTCAATAGCACACAGGCTTGCTTTCCAGATCTGATCAGTGTTTGTTGACATTGAGAAGGAGGATACTGCTTCATATACAAACATTTTTTCCCCTCCCTTTTCATCATATAGCATAAAGCCATGCAAGCAAAAAATGTCAGTCATATGCCATTGATACGTTATGTCTAGTAACTGCTATGAAGTTCATTTTGATAGGAAGCTTGTCAAAAATTACATTGTTAATCATACTGTTGAAGGACTTTATGTGATCCAGCTGTAGGTCAGTATGCAAAGGCAAATTCTTTGGCAATTACTGTAGCTCTTAGAATCAGCTGTAATTAAAAAAAGTGAAACATTTTTGTTCTGTTTTACGTAGACAAATTAAGAAATTAGCCATAAAAAAGTTGGAAGACATTTTTGAACCATTTATTACATATTTCTACTACCTAATTTTCAGGAATGCAGATATTGGATCTAGTTTGTAACCTGCTGTAATGAGGTGGTATTATAAAAGCTGGCAACTGGCACGATAAGAGATATCACTCCTTTTTGTTCTTTAATAGTAATGAGTTCAATAGAAAAGTCCTTTTAGCAAGAATCTCATGATTTAGAAACAGTTCTAATTCTCTACTAGAGAATATAACTTTGCAACAATATTGATATTATTTATGTTTCATTCTTTCTTCAAAGAGTTGCATAAATACTGGTTATATAATTCCCATCAGAGTCCTGTGAGGTAGATGTTTCTTATTCCCATTTTGTAGATGGCAGCCATGAAACAGTAAAGAAAGCAAAAATCCTACTGGTTTTAGTGTCTTTTTTTTTTTCATCAGCATGAGAACAGAGTAGAATCTCTGAGAGGGAAATCCCCGTGTTTCAAGTCAGGATCAAAACTGTTCAAGATAAATCTTTTTATTGGAAGTAAAAAAACCCAAACACCTTATTTGCTCTTTTTTATAGAATCTGCACTAATTTTAAAGTAATCATTAATATTGGAAATAGGTTTCCTATTTCAGAAAAAAATTCTTCACTGAAAGGGTTGTGAAGTCTTGGAACAGGCTGCTCAGGGAGGTGATGGAGTCACCATCCCTGAAGGTGTTTAAGAAATGTATAGATGTTCTACTTAGGGACATGGTTTAGTGGCGTGGTGGTGATAGGTCAATGGTTGGCCTTGATCTTAGAGTTCTCTTCTAACCTTAATGATTCCATGATATAGGTTGTAATTTGCTGGAAAATTGGATTTGGGTAAGCGAAAACATATTTGTAGGTATTCCCTTTCCCCTTCCTTCTTTCTGCACCCCCCTATTTCTATTTCTTCCTTTCCTCCCTCACTCCAATTAAAACAATTTCACACAAAAATAGGTCTCTAAAGGCCATGCAAACCAGAGCACTATTAAATCTGTTAAGTTTTTCATCCGTTTTATGATGATACTGCTCATTTCTTTCTGAGAAAAGTAAAAACAGTTCTAGGTCATGCTTCTTCTTGTGTGTTCACAGTGGCAATGAAGATTACTCTGGTACTCTCATTGTTCCCATTGCTTTGCACTGCTACAGCTTATAGTAAAAAATTATATGGGCCTCGATCCGTAGTTGTTCTCAATTTTTATTAGTCCCAGTTGCATCACAGTGACTCTTCTGCATGTAAAAATTAGCACTTAGATTTTCTCAGAATGAGAGTCTTAATATGTAACTGCAGAGGACCAAGCCTCACTCTGGCCTCATGAAGGAAAATAAACCATTCATAAGCACAGCGTTTTGAGTCCTTTCACCCTGGTTCAGTCACTGTCACTAATTTGTTATGATTGCGGTAACCTTTCAAGGGTTTGCATATTTTTACTTAGTCTGGATGACTCCATGGGGTCTTGGTTATTTTCTATTACCTTGACTGCCACAAGCAGAATCAGACCCAGATAAAATTATGTAAATGTAAATGTCAATAAAATAAATTATTCTATTTTTGCAGATGTTCTTCATCTGGATTGAATTTGATTGTGGATGCTTGTCTCCATGCATAATGATCCAGAGCTAAAGGATGAAAGTGTTCTTGGAGCAAAGAAAACACATTCTGAATCTTTACTATAAATTATACACTATACAAAATCAGTCCAAATTGTTCAAACCCTTGGACAATTACAATGTTATTCTACTCACCATGCTGAGTACTGTGTAATTATCATGGTTAGCAGCACTTTTCTTGCTTTCAGCCCTGAAGGGAGATGCAAGCTTTACTGAACAAAAATAAATGCAGATGTTGGACCTTATTTTGTTTTCTGACTCAGCAACTGAAAATACGCACAAAACGTGAAGGATTTTTTTCCCTGCTTATTTAGTTGATATAGCATTAACAAAAACAGTGCTATTGATCAAATATGCACTATGCTATACATAATGGATAGTGTGGTTACTTGCATGATTAAGAAATTTGCTAGGTTGCAAACCCAAGTTTTATTTGTAAAAAGAAAGAAAAAAAATCAGTGAGATTGTTCCCAAAGCAGAAAGATCCACCTATTAAGAACCATTCCTTTTTTCATTAGTTTTCTAGTTTATAGGCTAACCCTTCTCCTATTAAGTCAATGTCAGATTTGCTTGCATAGTTAATCACACATGAAACATACTTCACATTAAGTCTATTTGTTCTGTATGGTTAGTTTACCAGTTCTCATCATACAGATGATCAGTCTTCCTGACTAAACGCTTTCCAATATAATTAAATTCCAAGAACTTGTTTGGCTTATGGGTCAAGCTTTTGAACCTCAACTACTTCTATGTAATTGCAGGAAGGCTTTAATCTAAATTCCAAATAATTCTCCAAACTTTGGGTGGACCTACCCTACACTTGACATCAAAACTTGTAGCAAATGGCTCAGGAAATCAGTAATAGAAGACACCTTTGGCTTGACCAGTTAGAGGATATATGTGAGATTTCTGTTGGCATCAGGCTGGTTTGACTAAAACACAATATTTGAACAGTTTTTAATGTCTTTATGGTAAGTTCTGTCTAATAAAACCCAAGAAGTATTTATAATGTGACCACGAATATGCTATCAGACAGTTAAGGAACAGTCTGTTAGGCAGGAACATCTGTCCTTCTGCTTGGATGCCCTGCTAGATATTATAAAGTCTTTTTCTCCCCAGAGAGCTGATCCCTGAAATGGAAACTCCCCATTGGCAGTGTTAGCTAAATTTAGTCTTAGTTAAAATATGCAAGTCTACCTGGGTCTTCTTGAATATGTTAGTGGCCACAGCACAGTGCCATAGCTAGACATGTGAAAGACTAAGTCACTAGTCACAGTATACATGCCATGTATGAAAGGTGATGGCTGAAGGAGGTAGAAAATAGGATTAGTTGCACTTTCTCCTTTCCTTGATACAACACATGTATTGGAAGAACTTGCAGAAACTTCATGTGTGTGATTCTTATTGTAGATCTATGCTCAAAATTATATGAGGTTAGTAGTGGAAAAGTTGATTGTCAGTATTTAGATTGCTGTGATACCTCTTTGGAAGTGTTTTCTTCTGGTTAATGTACTTACTGATTTGCCTCTGTATCGGCACAGATGTGCTCACCTTCTGTCCCACCTTCCCTATGTCTTTACACATTTATTTCAGCAGCTCTTGGCACTGGCTGCATGTCCCATAGTTGAAAGCCCTTTTTCTCTGTGGAAGCCATATTAATTCCAGGGATCTCATTGCTTTGTTTACTTCCACATCTGTCTTCCTAACATCTAAACCCATGCAATAGTGGAAGTTTTCATTCTAGAGAAATTGTGTACTCCCAACACCAATAGTTTGGTATTTTACTTTTCCACCTGGAGTGGGAAGAAAAAGGAAAGTTTTCCATTAGTTTCAGTGGACTTGGACCAGGTTTTAAATTCTGTATCCTTTTAATGTTATATTTAAATGGGATTGGGCCATTCAGTTGTTTAGGTTCACTTGGATTTTCAGTGGTGTTAATTTGGGAAATTCTTTCATCTGCCAGAGCAATCAAGATCCAAATTAGACTTTATAGGTCATCTTTTTTCCTAAGTGTGTTTAAGACAGTGAGGAACACTTTTTAAAAAGTGTTTTAAAGTGGTTATAAGCAAGCTTTGTGCATTTTGTGACACTAAACAACACTTACATGCATTTACTGTTAACTGCCTTGAGATCTAATGACAAAAGACATTGCAATGAAGTGTAGCACTATTATTGTAACAGATTGTTTCTATGAAGCCAAGCATTGTTTTGGTTCTTGGTACTTCACAGTTCTCAAAAAAATGAAGCTTTTCCTACCTTTGATATATCCTTGTGCCAAGCCAGTGAATAGGGCTCACTTTATCTCCATACTCTGCACTATTCTGCTCATTTATTTTATTTTTTAAGCTGAGATGATATTTTTATTCAGCTTGAAATTCTGAATTTTCCTTTTACTGTAATGTAGTCCATAAGTGCCAAAAACCAAGGTTGCTGTACAAGGTTGTTTTCTCACTAATATATTTGTTTCAGGGAAAGTTCAGTCTCCAAAAGAACAAACATATTTCCTAGAGGAAAAAAAAATATTGTGTTAATTTGTACCTTGGTGATACATTCATTGTATCCTGTTTTCAACTTGGACTTGCTTAGAATGGAGCACTTCAACTTCTAAATAGATTTATTTAAAGAAAAAAAATTGGGCTAATGTTCCTGTGCATATATATTTTAGGAAGATATGGACTGAGCACACACCACCACACATATTGAGTGAGTTGCTGTTGCATAGGATGCTTACATCAGCATGCTGTAATTAATCATGCAGAACTGAAAAATTAACCTATCAAGTTCATGCTAATAAACTCTTTTCAAAGCTGGGCAGAAAAAAAATGCTGTTAGCAAGTAGCTTTACTGCAAGGCTTTACAGGGACTGTGAACAAAACCAGTCATAAAGGCCACAGGTTAATACCCATCTCCTATTTAAACTAAGTTAGCAGGAAAGTACTCTAAATCTTTTCTTAGGCAAAAGTCTTGAGTGGTAACTTGAAAACCAGTTGTTAGCCATGGGCTTTCTGCGGGAGAAGCCAGCCCCAAAGAAAACCATATGGAGCTCATCTGTAAGCTCTTGCTCTCCTGAGGACCCTGGAAAAGACTAAGCCTGGAGATAAAGCCTGATAGGGAAACAAAATAGCTCCTGTTAAGCATTTGGGGGTATTTTTAGTCTGAGTGGTGAAGGTCCAGGACTCACAGTCTCTTTAATGCTCAAAGCTTAGCTGGCAGACACCATCACCCACTGTGAGTAGCTCTTCTTTCTCTTTTGGCAAAAGTTACTCAGAAAGAGGAGGAGATGGCTGAAGAACTGACCAAGCTTCACAGGTACAGAGTTTTGTATTTCTTCTGGTTTGAAACTTTTTTCCACTCCAAAATCAAAATCTGTAAATGGAGCAACTGACATGTGTTTCTACTTTTCTACCAGAAATCTAGTTGGTGTCAAGTTGAGCCCTGCTGACCAGGTTTGGTGGAATCTGGCACTGGTTTGCTATCCCAAAAACTTGATGTTACTTTTACTTGCTTTTATCTAGCATTAACAGCCTCTCCCAAACTCTGCCTTCTGAGATTTGCCCAGGGTATTGTACAACAATTCCTGTGTTGCTGAACAAACATCTTTTTCTGAGCTGGCTGTGTCTGAGCATTCAGGGCTGGAAATCTCAATCTGACAAAGTTGCTTGTACAACATTGCCTAAATTCAGGCCAGTTCTGAAGTCATTTCCTCATCTGGTAGGCATCTTCTCAAGTAGTCTACCTGGAGTAAAATGAGTTCATGCAGAGGTATGAACTCCAGAAATCTGGTCTAGAGCCATGCTTGCTGTAATGACATTACAGTAGATTCTGTATTAAAACACCAAAAGGCTGATGCTTGAACATCTATTATGGCTAAGTAAATATTATTAATGAATAAATAGTTCCTTAAGGATTTGTCAATGCTTATGCTTTGTAGTTTTATCAGTCTTCTGCATATTTGGTTTTCATTCCTTACTCCTGTAAGAATGAAATAGCTTCCTTCACTGAACTGTGGGTAAGAGAAGAGCTCTGAGGAATCACATTCATAAACTTGCACCCTGCACTGAACAGACAAGAACTTCTCTGTGGCCCACAGTTTTCCCAAGATAATTTTTTGTTTGTTTTCCACAGTACTATCTGGTGAATAAACATGACTGTTCCCTAATTCCCATCTCTCACAGCTTGCTGTAGGTGACCAGTCAGCCAGTTGGTACCAGATTAATGACAGAAAACAGATTTTATTGTCCAAGTCAGCTATGAATGATGGGACACTGCTAATTCCCAGGAAACCTAACTAATCTTCCAATTGAAATACTGCATTTGCAATCCAAGATGTCACTAGGATGAGGTTTGGAGGGTTGTGGGTTTTTTTCCAAATAAAAGCAAAATAAACCACACACAGAATCTCTTTTATTGATCAGAGAGGAGGAGAAAAAAAAAAAAGGCAATTTATTCTATTTTTCTAAATTCTATACCACTGAGGATACTTCACTTTTATCCCAGCAGGATCAGCTTTCTCCTTGTCATTTCCGGCAAGAGAGAATTTAAAACATAGAGAGGTGGTGTGGGGGTTTTGTGAGACACTGTGCAAAACTTATGCAAATATTGGACTCAAAAGTCAGAACTAAGTGATATATTCTTGGCAAAAAATATTACAAAAGAAATTGTAAAAATTATTCCAAAAATGACCAGACCATTAAGTTCAATGAGCTGCTATTATTTATGTTGCTATTATTTGTTTTCTTACTTGTCTGTGTCAAAATTATAGATAGCTATGTATATCCAAATATACCTCTAGGAATATAATGCTGTTTTAAGTGTGAATGTTTGAAAGAAAGAAACCTGTGGTCCACTACTATTGCAAGTCAGAGTTAAGGGAAATACTGTTTGTTTCTATCCTTTTATTCAGTACTATCCCTGTCATATTTGGAGGTTTTGGTTTAGTTTAAGGCAAGGTAAAATCATTCTTATTGTCTCCAGCAGATATTGGAGAGGATCCCAGGGAAACTGTGGCAGAATTATTTGCTTTTTCTTTTTTAACCATTTTGTGGGGAAGCAAAAATCTTTTATGAACTCTGAAGCAAAAATACCAAGATTATTGATTATTTCTCTTTCACAGGAATTGTTCCAGCCACTAAGCAGGCTTACCCTTTCCCCTTCTGCTCATGTGTGGAGAAATATGTACTGTGATTGAAGGAACAGCTTTTGTATGTATGTGCTCATGTACATTTAGTAGCAATACACTATTCAGGCTTAGCTTTTAGAGACAGCTTTGGACAAAGAGACAGCTCTAGCAAGGAGGCAAGGGTTGTCTGGAAATCTGTTTTTTAAGAACCCCACCAAACATCTAGGATTGTTAAGGATTGGCTACGTACTCACGACACATCAAGCTGACCAGCAGCTTGCAGTGACAACTAGGAGGACCCTAGTGTGATGGCCTTGCAGAGCCAAAGTATGGTTTGGGTTGAAAAGGCAGGACCCCTATTTGGTTTTATCAGCAGAGGAGTTGGCCAGCAGTGCCTTCAGGAGCGACCTTCATACCACACTCAACCTGATAAATACTCTAACCACGTACTGGATAATACTTTTGTACTTCAGGTATCTAAGCTGCTGTGGAAGGATCAAAAGTATATGTTGTTTAATCTGATTGGTACTGATTTTTTTCCCCCTGCCCTGAGGACTTGAGGAGTCTTTGTCTGACAAAAGTAGTTATCTAGGATGAGTGCTGCAAGCTTTTCCTCCTAACAGGCTCCACCTCCCTGTGCCTTATTCCATGGCTGTTCAACGTTGCATGCTCGTTTCAAAGGCAACAGGCAATAAAATCAAACAGAAGCAAATAGCTCTGACTCTTGGAAGTGCAGCAGTGCTGAAGGTAGCAAGCTACCCGATTTACCCATGCCAGAATACAGAGTTTAGGCTTCCTAAATAGCCATGCCCTGCAGCACAGGCCTTTGCTTCCACTGCACATGTGGGGCAGGAGGGTGTACTTCCGTGAGGGCAGCAGCACTTGTGGTTGTTCTGTGGCCACACTTTCCCTTATGCAGGTTTGGTGAGGGCCCTGTCTAGCTGCTTTCTGTGAACCTACCCACCAGCAACACTGGAAGGCAAATAAGGTGAATGGAGACTGCCTGGGAGAAGGTGGGCAGCAGGGTTAGGGATGGATGCAGAGAAGGAGCAGGTGCCAGCGTCTCACAGAAAGGATGAAGGTTAAGTTCAGCAGAAGGCTGACATGAGCAGAACACAAAGGCTTCTTCTAACAAGCCAAATCAGTTCATTAGGTTAATATATGTGGTAAATATATTTTCTATGTAATTAACTCAAAGCACATTATTGATAAATTTTTAATTACTCTATTATTGGCTGAAGATTTTGTAGACCACTTACATACTTAACAAGCTACACATAATTAGCTCATAGAGATATACATATATAGATAATTAGATATTAATCATTTAAAGCATGAACTATAATTTAGGAAGCCTGTTAATTGTCATGTAACTTTGTAAGCTATCATTTTAACTGCCAATGACATTCATTTATATTTCTCAGCACTTCAGTGCATGTTTGCTGTTAGAATAACTACAAGCGGAGTTAGTTCATAAACAAATACAATACAATGATCCTTTTATCCTTAGGTTACAACATGCTTATCCAAACCTAACTCAATAGTGACTAAAATTTGTTGCTGCAGAGCGATACTGGCAGAAGAATAAATGGATCCCATAAATAAATTCAGAGTGATAATTAGAAGAGAGTTTCTAACCATCTGGATTAGGAAGCAGCCTGCAGAAGGTTTTGGAACAGCCTCCAGAAGAACAGTGGAATGAGATGGTTGAAATTTTTTGAAGATGAAGCTTGATAAACTTCTGCATGGGATTGTTTAGGATCATTATCTGCAACAACAGGGGGCTGAAACAAAAAAAGTTCATGCCGTTGTATTCAATCTTTTGTGCAACGGGAGGGAATGAAATGTCAGTCCATAAGGATGAACACCTGTGTTATGAAATGGGTATGATGACTGTAGAGGCCAAGAACAAATGGACATGGATCACTTCTTACTAAGCAGAGGTGAGGTTTTGCCCACTACAGACCTGCTCTGTTGCAAATCATGAGCAAGTTCTAATGACATCAGTGGAAACAGGAAGCCGTCGTTAGTGGAGAAGTGAATTTTAAGAGTGCCTTTAGAGATGGTTTTGCGAGTCCTTTCTATGAGTCCTGTCTAGTGCTTGTACTGTTAATTCCTAGATGCAAATGACAATTGGATTAAGATTAACAGAGGAAAGAGAAGTCTGTGTCATCACTTTAGCTAACACTGGAAGGAAGGTTCTATTTCTCAAGGTCATGGCACCTGATACTTTTCCCGAAAGCCAGTGTTTTTTTGTCAATGAAAGCTGTGAAAGGTAGCCTTGATACAGAAGCGTTACAGACAGGGCAGGGACACCTCATGTGTGTCTTCTGTCCTCCCCCCCAAAAGTCAAGTGTTTGGCTGGTGAGAGTCTGGAGTGTTCTGCTGAACTCAGTGAGATTTGGTGATTGGCCTTTACTGGTGGTCGGCTCCAAAATGTATACTAATTGTTTAGAGCTTTGGCTGTATAAATCCTTCTTCAAAAAGTGTTTAAAAAGAGGAGAGACAAGTTAGTGCAGACTCAGTTCATCAACAGCTGCTGACCATTGCCCCAAATATAACTTTTGGCTCAGGATCTCTTAACCTGCTGATTAGTGAAATTCAGAGGACAGGCAGGCATGAAGATTCTTACAAGTTGTGTTAGTTTCTTGTACTTCTCTTTAAACATTCACCACTACCACATATTAGAACTGAGGGTCTGAAGTAGCCTACAAGCCTCAACCACTATGGAGCCCCTATGTACATTCCTGCTCTTCAAAGACCTTTTTCTGTCTGACGTTCTTTGTTCTTAAACAAACAGATTTGAAGATTTTTTGAAAAATCTCCATATCAATTAACATTTTCAAAACCATAGCTTGCATTACCAAATGACATAAAGGAATTTAGAAAATTATTCAGCATCTTAAATCCTAGTTGCATGACACTTTTCCTTAGAAAAGAAATCCAATGGAAAAATGTATTATTATTATTATACCATATATAGGATTCATTTGCTGCATGGAATATATTGAGTTGGGATTTTTTAAGGTGAACCTTTCTTCTGGTAGGTTTGTCCTGTAAAATGGAATAGATTAATCTTAGGATCAGTGCTAAATTCTCCCTGGTGTAAACAGCATCAGCATATTGTAAATTTGAATCTTTTACATACCTAACAAGCTTGATATTTGAATAAGAAACTCATTAGATCACTAAATGTAGTTAAAATATTTTGTTTAATATTAAAATTGTCATAGATATTAAAACAGAAATGTCACTGAATCAAGTAGTGTCCTGACCTCCTGCTTATCACAGACTTTTACTTTTAACCAGAACTTCAAAAGCTTGTAATAGTCCAAAATGTTATTGTTTCTTCTCTCCCTTCCTTACTGCTTGGAGCCCTTTAGGTGGTAGAAAACAGTGTAATATTTGCTCATGCTTTAATCTATTATTCGCTTCTGTTTTCTCCTACTTTCTAGAACCATTTTCCTAAATCTGTATTGCTTTTCCAAGTGAAGAGAAATATTTATAATAATCTGTTAATTTGAAGGGGGTGTTTTTTTTGTTAAAAAAAAAAAAAGAAGAAAAAGTCTTCACGTGGAGGTGAACTGCAGTGTGGGGTTAAATGCTTTTCTTTATAGGCAGTATAAACTTGGAGGGGCAAAGTCTGAGAGCAGTCATTTGTTTTCTCTGGGGTAATGGCTTTCAGCTGGATGTCCCTCTGCTGAATGATGACAGAGCTGTTACATCAACAAGTCTGTTCTACTGCAAAACATGTTCAGTGAATGGCATTGACATGATTCCATTGGAAGTTGGAATCAACATTCCCACTTGAGTTGTTCAAACACAATACATCCTACCAGAGCAAAATTAAATAAGGAGATGTGAGAAAAGAGAAAGATGCAAGGAAGATGACAGTGTGTTCTGAATGCATCAAAGAGACTTTGGTTTTAACATCACTTGTGCCACTCATTATTTAATCATTCCCACCCTGAGTATTTATTTTCTAAAGGGAAAAATTGGTTTTCAGATCTCAAGTCCTGTGGTTTTGATCTTCAGTATATACTTGTACTACTGACTAATATGGAAAAATAATAAATGGTAGAAAGCTTGGAATACTCTCTTTAAAACTGCTGAGGGCAAAATTTGAGAAGCATATAAAATTTTCATATCCCTATCTCATTTAGTCATGGGATTAAGTTATCTAAGTCACAGATACACTTCTAGAAAATATTCTGGTGTTTCTACAGCAGGGATCAGTGTTTGGACAGAAGGATACAAAATAAATATACCATGTGGTGCACTAGTTTCTGAGATTGCTTTTTTTTGGGTGATTACAGTTGGGAAAATGCATTGTTAGCAAATAACAAGGAAGCAAATAGCTTGTAACAATACAACTATTGGTTTGAATAGTTATTGATTGGATTTGGTTTTCACTTGCAACACTGGTTTTGTAACATGAAGTCCTCTGCTTACCTCCACATGCATTGCTCTTCTTTGCTGCTAACTTGCATGACAGAGGATGCATGTGCTGTAAAGCATGAACCTGACTGTTGTTGGTGTGATAGATTTCTACTTAGTCAGACTAGCTTTCGTTAGGTCTCTTTTGTTTTGTGCTTAAAGGCTTCTGACCCTATCCTTCTAGGTGGGCAGAGATACCAGATAATATGTGCAACGACATTAAGTGTACAAAAAGCAGGAGTGAGAATTCACGAGGTCCTATGTGAAAGTTCATTGGCCACCCAGAACTGCATTCCAGAAATGACAAAAGCTATCAGTCTTGTGGGTGCAGACCCTTTTGATTTGCTGACAGCAATAATTCCACCCCTAACTCCTTGGTAATGCATTAGCATTAAGTGTAATTTTTGCCTTTAGACAGGCTCTGCAGTACAGCATGACGGTTCCTACCCTGTAATTGTAGGATCCTCATTAATCAAAAAGAATATTATGACATTGTGAGCTCACAAGAAAGACAATTCATGACTGACACAATAAAGGCCTAAATTATGCTGCTTCAATGATTAGAGGTGCAAAATTGCTTTTTTATTTTTTTTTCTCTTGTGAAAGTAGGATTTAGCAGCTGTAAGAAAAAACTCTGTATAATGAAAGCGGGGAGTGTTCAGAGGCAAGCAACACCAGCTCTGGCTAGAATAGGCCCTTATTTCAAAAGGAAATTAAAATTTCTGAGCTGTTTTGATAGTGCTTTTTTATTGATAAACCTGAGTTTAAATCAGGATATTGAGGAAGAAATATGTGAGAAGCACACTGCTGTAGCACTGTGTTTAGTAGTTCACTGCTGTTATCCTTTAAAATTACAGACATTTATATATGGTCTTGGCCAGCTTCCAAAATGTGTTTTGACATATATGAAATGATTAATACTCAAACACATCTCATAAATTGAATGCAGTTATATACATTCTCCTTCGTTCACGAGGAGCTAGGGATTCTGAATGATAAATGAAGGAGAGTGGAAAAAATATTAAAGCCAGATTTCTTCCACTGAAGGTATGTAGATAAACACATTGAGTTCCTAAGCAAACCTGAAGGCAGTTTCAATGAGCACTGGTTTAAATGAAGCCAATCCAATGGGAACTCTTGGGAAGACCTGACATGCTCTAAAGAGAGAGGATTGAGACTGAAGAGGTGCTGAGTATGTGGTGTGCTCCTGGAGGAGGATCTTGTCCCTGTTTATTTGTACATGACAGGCCACATGTATTCTTAAGCACTGTGATTATCAGGGAAATTAATATAAATAGTCTTGTCTCTCCAAAGGTTCCATCCTCCAGAACAGACTACATCAAAGCAACCAATAACTCAAACAACCATTTAAGTCTCTGGGACAGTCCCCAAAAGTGCTTCCTAAGTTGGGCTCCTTGTGTGTGCAGGAGTTAAATGGCTTATTCCAGGCATTCTTGTCTATCCATAGGTACTTACATATGGATTTAAAGTATAGCTCCAACTGCTAATACAACCACATTTCTTACAAGTATTCTAGAAATGACTCCTCAACTCTGGAAAAAAAGACTTGAAGAAATGAGGAGGAAGAAGTTCTCTCTGAATATTACCTAAATCCCCATCTCTTCTCCAGGTAAAGCTTTTTGCATATTGCCCCCATGTCCATTGGTTTCGTTCACCTAAGACTGTGATGCAGAGAATAGTCAAAATTAGTCATTAAGTGTAACTGATAAGGAAAATAGTACTTTTTCTTGAAAAAGTTTATTGAAATAATGTCCAACAATGCACATGCCTTCCTTTTTATTATCTTTTCTCTGTTGTTGTTACATAAATTATTTTAAACAAGTGTTTATACAGTTTCTTTTAGGAATGACCCTATGGCTGTTCTCTAAATCCTTGTTTTCTTCATGTTTCATGCTATGATGTATATAATATGTTGTCCTGGTTTTGCTGGGACAAAATCCTAGGCCAGCCAAGGTCTGCAGGCCACTAGCAGCTTGGAGTCAGCTAGGGCAGCTGACTACACGTGTATCACAGGTCATAAATGTCACACTCATTATAAAGGGGGAAGTTTGGTGACAATGGGAGAGGAGCCTCCTCTTAGACTCCAACTTTTCCTTCTCCTGCTCCTCAGGACTGCTTACCTGTGTATTATGACCGCTGTACATTCACTGGGCTGAGTATAACTTTGTATACTTTATATTGACATTAGTATTATTTTGGCTGGTTTCCTTTCAGCCTGTGGGTCTCCTGTCATTTTCCTGATCTCCCTTCTTGACTAGGGAGGCATCATTGAGTGACACTGAGCTACAGTTTAGCCCCAGATACAGGCTATATGTAAATAGATACATACATGTTCATACTCTGGCATTATCTAGGCAATAATCTGAGAAGATACCTAAAATTTTACTTTTCCTTTGAATTCAAGAAGGCTACACTGAGATTCAGGGATGAATTTATAAAGACTTTCATCTTCATTTGGTGACAAGAGTGATCTAGTAGGAGCTACTGGAGAGCCAGAGCAAGTTAGGTATGTCCACATTAGGAGTTACTTTCTATGCCCTGACTAAGCTCTTGAAGAGAGTCTCCCAGCTGCCTGACTTGCTGTGCTTGGGTTTACATCATGGAGCAGCCCCAGAATGTGTAAACTTAACCTTTCTATGAGCTTCATCCAGAAGTTGAACTTGAATAGGTTTTTAATAGACAAGGCCAGGCTGGAGTTAAGTTGATAGAAGCTTCCCCTGAAGTTCATGCACTGCAGATGTCAGGTCTTCAACATCAAAGATTTTGGCCTGTAAATCTCTTCCTATGGGGATATGCTACTTGTTAACAAAGATACTGCCTTGGTTGCTCCTTTCCAGCTGAAATCCAGTGTCACTTAGCCGTGTCTCAAATCCTGCTATTCATCTTTGTAAATACCATTAAGAAAATATGCTCAATATCTGAATATTTTTTATACATAACTGACATTTTTTAATATCTAAAATTCCTGTAGTTGTGTTTTGCTGCTTCAGGACTGGAGCACGCGGAATGATCTTAATTCTCAGCCATTTCTTTAGCTTAAGCATTAGTTCATTCTTTTGGGAGGGCTCCAGAAGTGCACAGCATTTGGGCTGTGGGACTTGTGTGCTTGTTTCAATGATCACATACAGATGGTATGAAAACATAGCCATCCAGATGGTTCCCACGGTAGAAAGACAAAACCATGTGGAGCAAAGAATCCCTTCTGAGAGATTAAAAACAAAGAAAACATTTCTACTAAAATCTCAGTCCCTGATCTTTGTGTTGTGTTGGACCTATCCTAGCAATACTCTTGTCACAGGTGGTCAGTGTTGCTTTCTCCAGTTATTCTTAGAGGGAACTGCATTGTACCATTGCTCTGATCTAGGGTCAGAGAAACGTAGCAAAGGAATATGATCATCTTAGTCTGCTTCAGCTTGAAGAGCCTAGTGGCAAAGGCCTTTTATTCAAACTTTTAGTCAGAAAGGTAGATTTATTGAAGTACAATAGAAACAATGAAATCTAATCTGAAGGTACCTGTAAAGCCAAGCCTGAAGTAAAGTTACATAGAAAACATTGTGTACAGTGCATATGTTTATTAGTTTAAAAACTTAAATATGCATAGTGATTTAAAAAAACCTAAATCCCCACCATGAAAAATTATTTCTGTTATTGGAAATGATGAATTTTCACTATTGTCCAACTTTGCTGACTTACAAGATGTCACTAAAATAAAACAAATGAAGACTTAGGATGATTGATGGAGCTGTGTTGTTTTGGGTTTGGTTTTTTTTTTTTTTGTCTGTTAGTGGAAATTGATCTTCCCTAGTCTTCTTAACTGAGTTGGATCCTGCTTAATGAGCAGTATGACTGATGTCAGAGAGAGATTCACCAAAGTGCTGAAACCACAGAAAGGACATAAGAATTCAAACTGGAATGTCAAACCGGTCAGTGCTGGATCCAGTACTGTTCAATATATTCATTAATGATTTGGATGAAGGGGTAGAGTGTACCCTCAGCAATTTTGTGGATGATACCAAGCTTGGAGGA
>VWZO01021174.1:1113910-1181654 GCA_013396975.1 Bucco capensis | reverse complement strand
CCCCCCCCTTTTATTTTTTTCTTTTTTTTTTAGTCCTATGAAAGCCAATATCTGGCAACAGCAACTGGACAGATGGGTCAAGCTTGACTTGCCTGTTCATCACACTAAAGCATTACAGAAATATTCAAGCACTGCTGCTTCAGTGCAAAGGTAGGTTCCTATATTTTCATAGCCCAGCAGTCATGCCAAGTGAATTTGCAAATCCAGATTCCTCCATTGTGTATTTTATGTTTCCATAGCATTGCAAATAACAAGAAAATTATCAATTCTGAGAAAGGTAAGAGGCAGAATCAGCAGTGAATTTAACACAAAGCATTGCAATATGGGTCTTACCTGCAGACACTTGCCTTGGAAGCACTATGTGACAATCCTTTTAGCCACATAATCGGTGTTCCAGAAGCTTCATCATCTCATTAACAATTTCTATTGTCCTTCTATTGTAAATATGTATTTTTTTGTCATGATAAATGTGTTTTATGAGATTTCATAATGGAGGTAGCTCTTCAAATGCAATAAAAGATTTGCTAACATCAAGTCTTGCTGAAATAGCTGAGTTGCATTATCATATTATATTAACAGCATTTTCAAATTTAAATAAGTAACTCTTGTCCACACAAGAGTGGCTGTTATTCAGAATCAGTGTGCTGTCAGCAGGAATGTCCATGTAAGTGACTGAGCATAAATAATTTTAGCTTCTTTTCTTTTTTTCTTTCCCCTTCTCTGATGTGACCTGGATAATGCCAGGAAAGAATAGGTTTAGAGATCTGTCCTTCTGCTGCAGTTTGGAAAAGGAGTAAGACAGGTATTTTACTGTGTTTTCAATTTAGTTTTAACTTCCAGTTTGCCTGTCTGAAAGCACACAACATTTGCTGATGTAATTTTACCTTAAAGGTAAAATTTAAATCAAACTGTTCCCAAATAATCTTTTTTCCTTTCATTCCATATTTTAAGTGTGAAGTGGTTTACATTAGAGATGTTTTGTAACTCTTTATTTATTTAAAACCATTCTAGGACAATGATCTGGAAAAAAAACCCCTTAGATAATGACATCTAAGCTTGGTGATGGTGATAAAAAATATTTTTAAGTTCTGAAAATCACAAAATTGCCACATCTAGTTTATTCTGTACTCCCTAGAGCATTAAGCTGTTTAGCACAAATCTAATTTTCTCATCAAACACCTCAAGGCAGTTAGTGCTCAGTTTGGTTCCAGAGAATTAAATATACTGTTATAAATTGTGATAGTCTTCATGACTCTGTAGCTAAACACATTTTCCAATATATGTGTATCAAGCATGAAAAAACAGGAGGCTGGTTTTGTACAAGGGGTGATTACAGTGGAAACAAAGGTGAAGTTAAAGGAATGTTTGCTTCAGGTCTAATTAATAAGGACTAGTAAGAGAGAAAGCACTTGTAAAACTCAGTGAATGAAGGATAAATTGGAGGAATTTATAGGCAAAGACTATTCAACATCCTAACCCTCATGAGGTGTAAATCTTACCATGGGCACGCAGTAAGACTAAATTGAGACTGAATTTCTCGTGTCACCTAATCTGCCTCTGTCTGAAGTTGGGAGAGGGACTATGGTATTTGCAACTGCAGTGTATTAATCTAGANCTGGATCTTCGTTCGCGAAGCCTAGCCATACACATACGTATTAATCTAGACAAACCTGGAGACAGATGAGCTGAGAAACTCAGTTTTGCAGTTCTACTTTATATACAGCATAAAAACCTAACAGGGACTCTGGATCTGTCTCAAATCTTACAATGGGTATAGGCAGAGATAAGAATTTCAATTTTCTGTCTCAGATCTTAACGGTGTGTATAGGCATAGATAAAAATTTCAATTTGCTAAATTCAGAGCCAAAATGTGCCCAGCATGGCAATAACATAAAAAATTGAAATGGAAATTTTGTTTCCAAACTGCATACCCTGTGAAGTTTAGGAAATAATGAGGAGTAACTCACTATTATGTAATAACAAATCTCTGTGTGTTATATAGCACACAAGTAATTGTGGCCTTTACACTGACACAGAAAATTTTCATAGATATTTTCAAACTAAAATTTCAGAAGAAGTTAAAAAGAAATTCAGAAACCTAAAACAAATTTAAGGATACAACTTCGGGATATCTTTGAGAAGTCGAGGAGAGTTTCACCACTGACTTTGGCAGGGACAAAAACCAGACTTTTCCTCCTACAGTTTATTATGAATGTGCTCTTTTACATTTCTATGTTCTCTGTCTGGGAAGAATAAGCAGAGGGATTTTTGCTGTGGGACCTGTGGAGCTTCAAAAGTCAAATAATGATTGCTTCCTGCCAGGATGTCCTTTTAAAAGGTTACCCATGGGCCAGCTTTTTTGTTGTGTTTTTTTTCTTGTCTCTCACGTAGGGATGCCTCTGGTAAGCTCTGCTAGAGGAAGTTTTTCTCCAGACATTCTGTAACATACCTGCTTCCATCTGATATCTCTAGATTTGCTGAAGGTGTGTTTTCTTTTTCCCCCAAAGGAAATGTGTGTTTCACAGCAACAGGATCCAGATTAAGAGTATACTGCCTGTCTGAGGGAGGAGAAGTCATCCTAACCTCAAGAAATTTGGAGATTGCCTTACAGAGTGATGCTATGTATCTCCATTGTTGTTATTTATACCACATTGGTCCCTTGATATCAGAACTGCACTGTGCTAGACGTGGGCAGAGAAACTCTTCATTTGATGATCAGATCCTTCTAAATCAGAAAAGATGGACAAGTAGGAAGGATGTCCCTGGAGTGACATTGCATGCCAGTGATGGAGCTGATTAACTGATAGCCTTGTGCTGTAAGCCTTTGGGTTTAGTTCCTATGTTCACTGCTGTGCCTGCAGTGAAACTTTGTGTGCCTCATTCAGCTGCTGGAGGTTTAAGCTAGTTTTCAGCAGATGCTGTGTTACTGGGTGCATGGGTCAAATTTGTTGGTTTGCTGAAAGGCAACTTGAGGCTGAAAGACCATTGAAGTCCTACTGTTTGAATGTATAAATAGAATGAATATATGTCAGATGCTTTGCAAAATGGAGGAGTCCTCAGTACAAAAAAGATGTGGACCTCTTGAAGTGGGTCGAGAGGAGGGCCACAAAGATGAAAGGTTTAGAGATCTTCCCCTATGAGGACAGGCTGAAGGAGGTGGGGTTTTTCAACCTGAAAAAGAGAAGGCTTTGAGAGGACCTTATAACCATCTTCCAGTATCTGAAGGGGGTTTATAAGATAGAAGGGGAGAGACTATTCAGCTGGTCATATTGTAATAGGACAAGGGGGAATGGTTATAAGCTTAAGGAGGGGAAATTTACATTGGAGATTAAAAGGAAGTTTTTTACCCAGAGAGTGGTTAGGCACTGGAACAGGTTGCCCAGAGAGGTTGTGGCTGCCCCATCCCTGGCACTGCTCAAGGCCAGGCTGGATGTGGCCCTGAGCAACCTGGTCTATTGTGTGGCATCCCTGCCCATGGCAGGGGGTTTGGAACTAGATGATCTCTAAGGTCCCTTCCAACCTGAGCCATTCTATGATTCTTTGAACTGCTCTCACTCAGTTAACTTGTCATGCCTAGTGCAACTTCTTAGTGTTTAATTAATCTTGCAGACAGGGAACACAGACTTCTGGTTTGTATTATATATTTTGAGTTTCTAATGGATCCAGTGAGTTTCAGCTTAATGCAGCTGAATTACTAATATTTGCAAGAGTAAGGACTTAACACATTTCATTGCTGCTTCTTTTCCAGCGCCAAACTCCTTCCAGACCAGATGGCCACTGGAGATGCAGTCCTGCACTACACAAAGCAGTCAAACAGATATCCCAAACTCTTTTTTGGGTATATAAATACAAGGCCACTGGTATTAGGGCTTTGGACTTATTTCCATTTGTACAGGAGTTTTCAATGGCAATTTTCTCTACTTTGCATCAGAAGTAATCTGTCACAGAGTATAAGAGAAAGTCAAGATTTTGATGGGCACAGACTACCTGTAGCTTTTAATTAATTTCTTATTCCTTAATGTTTTTCTTTTCACTTTCTTCTATAAGTTTTTCTCATAAGCAGATCCTTCATAGCAGGGAGCCTCTGTGTTGCACTGGAATGCATTCTGTCAAAAGTCAAAGAAAATACAGATAAGTTCTGTTATTTTAAATCTAACTCAGTATGTCACCTGAGGTATTTACTCTACAGATTGTCATTGTTGGTGTCTTTGTATTTCCTCTCAATCTTGCCCTTTAATAGGAAGAAAGAACCTGAGTGAAGGCTGAATTTTGTTCTTTGCTGGTGTATTGTCCATGAAGCTAGAGAAGTGGTGAATCTTGCACTAAAAAGAAACAGTTTTATTTTCTTGGTGATGCACTTCCTAAGTTATTTTTTGAGGATAATTATGTTGAAATGTCAATGTCCAATCCATTCTTCTTCTGTGCAGCAGGAATAAAAAAAAATAGTGCCAGACTGTCTGATCTTTGAATACTCTGCCTTATGGTCAGAATAGAGCAGCATAATTTCTGCTCATATCCTTGAACTTCTGACTTTTACCAGTGAGGTGCCTCTGTCATCTTGAAACAGCAGTGAAGCTTATGAAGGTATTTAGGCAGTTTTAACATTGCCCCAAGTATGTTTGAATGAGGAGCAGGCTTCTGGGTGATGCAAACCTTCTGAGTCTTTACTGTAAAGGTTTTAAAAACTCCCCTCCTGTTTTCTCACAAACTTGCCTGTATCAATAAGACTTCGGAGATCAGGTGTGATTTTTTTTCAGGAGCTATGTGGAATGGCAGCTGGGGCGGGCAGGCATGCTGTGCACCAGGGAGGAATGGTGCTGGGGGAGAGGAGAGGGATACCTCGGGTGGAAAGGTCCTGAGTAGCCAGCTCCAGTCAGGCACAGTCAATGATAAATGTTTGAACCTGAAGGGAACGCTGCTGCCTCCAGCATATTGAAAGAATGGAATAAGACCACCAGGTACCTGAAGGGAATGCTGCTGCCTCCAGCATATTGAAATAATGGATAAGACCACCAGGCATCTGAAGGGAACGCTGCTGCCTCCAGCATATTGAAAGAATGGAATAAGACCACCAGGTACCTGAAGGGAATGCTGCTGCCTCCAGCATATTGAAATAATGGATAAGACCACCAGGCATCTGAAGGGAACGCTGCTGCCTCCAGCATATTGAAATAATGGAGTAAGACCACCAGGTACCTGAGAAGGTATGACCTAGAAATGCTCAGAACTGTTGTCCCCATTGTGTATTACAGCTCAGTTATTTCAGGCTGCCTTTCCTGTTGGTAATGCTGAGTGCTTGAGGGTAAATCATGTTTACATTTTGCTACCTGCAGCCTAGATGGAAATTCTTGTCTTAGATGCCTGGTTGCCTGACTGAAGGTAGACTTGTTCCTGCAAAGAACTGTGACTGCAACAAAATGACAGAGGATATTTCTTTTAAATGCAATGTTGTGGATGAAAGAAAATAAAGTGATATGAAAGGAGACTTGGGTCAAAACCCAGAGTCTATATTTTTATGGTATTATAGGTAGAAGAGAAACTTCCTTTCTTTGTGGAATGTGGAGGCCCACTGAAATGTAATTGTACAGGGTGGAAAGTAAGAAAAAGGAAGAGGGAGTTTTTCACCACACTGATGTTCTCTGAATACATAGAAAACTGTGGACAATAAAACAATCAGGTTAGCACATGGTTGGCCCTTTGACCTTTCCATTCAAAAGATCAGACATGACAGAACAATAATAATCATAAAGGCTTTTGGAAACTCTCTTGACTTGCAAACTTTTATTAGCTGTACTTAGGTCTAAGTAGTTTAAATCTCCCTCAGGGACCACTGCTTTATTCTACTTGATTAAGCACACTTTGTGCTTGCCCCAAACCATTCTTTAAGAAGGTATTAGAGAGTTCTCCTTAATAATATAGTGCATGTTTTTTTTTACAGTAGATAACATTAACAGGCCACAGCACTAGTGACATCTCTTAACAGCACCCTTCCCATACTGGCTCTCTTTCCCTAACAGGTATATTTATCATTCCCACCACTGACCTTTCCAGCTTTGCTTCCCAGTACTGCCTTCTTTCTCTTCTCTCAGTAGATTAGTTTGCATTCTTTAGGATTAAAAAGGTTTAAAAATCAACAGGGAGTTGGCAGGAAGAGCACAAGTTGTTTAGAAATGTCAAAAAGTGTCAACCTAGCAGCCATGTGGGGGATGGCAGCATTTTTCAATCAGTCCACTCCAGAAATAGCATCTCTAAGAAAGAACCAGGGTGTGCCATGGAGATGGTAAAAAAACTTTCTACTGTTCTGAGCTGAGAAGGGAGAGAGATTTTCTCACTCCTCGAGGCAACCAAGGCCCAATAAGTCAAGTGACAGAGCTTACACTATAATAAATAGCCAACCTTACTGAAATAGCTCCATAGGGGTGTCTAGAGAGGAGGACAGATATAGCAGGATAAAATGGCTCTTAGTTTTGTGTTTCTTTCCTTTGGTTTATTCTTTTCACTGTCTCACCTTTCTGTTTTCCTTTGCTGTTTTTGGCTCTCCTCCTTTTAGAAAGCATATGAGACTTGCTTCTAATGTTATAAACTATAACACATCCCCCCCATGGCAAAGATTAACAACAGTGCTATTGCTTGGTGTGGCTCAACAAACAGCAGCATGATCTTGACAGGCCTCAGACTTAATCTCTTTGCACTTAGGCTTCAGGTATAAATTCTTTGTAGTGGTGAATTAAATCCCCTGCCTCTGCTGTGCTATATGTGTGCTTGTTGTGGCTTTTTTATAGGTGATAAATTGTGTGTGGAATATCTTGTGGTTCAGTGTGAGTATGGCTTAGTGGGGAAGGGAGAGAAGGGAAGAAAACACATGAAGGAGCCATGAAGGTCCCTAGAAAGCCAAATGGGAATCTAGTTTTCTCTTCTCACTGAGGCTTAATCAGATGCTTTTCTTTGCCAGACCTGATTCCTCACAGCTCTGATGGAAATAGGCCATTTCTCTCTGACAGTCTTATCTTTTTACCAACAATTTTCTTCCCTCACTCACTCCAGCATCCCACTAGTTCACCCTCTGCCTCCTGACAGTCCCATTACAGGAGAGGGTCATGCAACCATCATATCATATCTATTTTGAGGACAGAGTCCTATTTATGTATTACATCTGTAATTTAAGGTCACCTATTCCAGGGATCTGGCAGAAGAGCTGACTCCACTTTTTGCTCTGGAAGTCATCCCCGTTTCTTGCTTTTTTAAAATATCACAACTCAGATTTTAGAGGTTGTTTTATTCTCCTCTGGGTGAGTGCCATCTGTACTCAGCATGAGTTTTAGCCTGATAAAGGTTTGGAAATAGTTTGCTTCAAGTGTTTAGCATCTATAGTTTCTTATTCAGGGTGGGATGTGATTTCTCATATTGGATAGAAGAGAGACTGTTGCTTGACCAGTGGATTTAGGGGAAACTTGAATTAGACTATGGATTTTTATTCTGTATTTCCAGTTGAAAAGGCTGATAACTGTCAGTGAAAAAGTCATGATTTGCAGACACTTTCCTTGGCTAGAAGGTAGTTGGCCAAATGCAGTAGTCATAGATATTTTTCTACAATATCATTGCAACAATAAATTAGATTCTCAGTTTACAAAATGCAGTTCCACGTCCTGCAAAGATCCACATAGCTGTTTAATATTTCCATCAAGTTAAAGTGTACTAGGCTAAGGGCATAAAGCTAAATCTTTGTAAGCTGTTGCAGAATCAGAGCACAGGAGTGAGGCCATATATTTAAAAAAATCCCCAAACTTTGGCAGAGTAAAAACACTCTTATTCCCAGAATCTGGATGAGCCTGGGGAAAAAAATGAATGAAATAGAATATTTTCTTAGAAGATCCACTATCCTGGTGAAAACCAAAGACTTACCTCTTTAAAACTGTAATTTCTGAATAATGCAAACCTATGAACAATTAAGTCAGTCAGTATGAAATCCATAAAACAAGAACAGAAGTAAAGACTGCTGAATGGCTTAACTTTGATCTGGGTTACAAAAAGTCCTCAAAGAACTGGTGTTTTAAGTCTCAAAGATGATGAGCCATGGCTCATAACTAGGAAACCACTTCAAGTGCTTTGTTTTCCATCACTTTTCAGACATTTCAGCAGACTAGATTTTACAGTATCATCTTTAGGTCTTTCAACATATTTAGGAAAATATGCTAAATGTCTGCATTGCAAGATAACCATGTGTCTAGGTCTTCCTGTGGAGGAACCACTTTGATGTGCTGCTGGTTGAAGCATAAGTCCCAAGCAAGCATTTCAAATGCCCAAGCCTCTTACTTTGCTCTGGAGCTTTAATTCAATCACTTGAAAACTAACCCCCTTCCTAACTTAACACACTGTGCTGTCATTCATTCCTTCCCTTTTCCACATGTATATTTGGACTTCTTTCTAAACTGTCCTATCTACCCCTGAAGTATGACATGAGTTCAGGAGGTAGCTTGGGAAAGTGGAGATGAACCACAAGAAGGTAATGTAGATAGTACAATTTCACAAGATTACAGTCTCCATGTGTCACATGACATAGAGCCCCCTTCAAGACTGGGATGCTCTGTTCTACCAGTGCTGGAAATAAGACATTTCAATGACATAGACTTTGGCAAGAAAAAGTGGTATCTTTATGCACTTTGCATTTTATTGTGTCAGGTTCTGGTTTTCATTCCTTCCTAATGTGGTGTGATATGGGTAGGATGAGCTCATTAGCCTTCTGGCAGTCATCCTAGGAGAAGGACAACTCTGATTCCAAACCCGGGCAGATGGAGCTCGTTTAGCCCTGTAAGGCCTTCCATATAAGAGGTTAAACCTCCGTCCTAAGGACTTTGCTGCCAGCGTCCAAGCTTGCTAGGCCCTGGCAGATGAACCTTAGGGCTAAAGGGTGGGTCCAGCTCTGCGCATGCTGTGTCTCACCTAAAAAAAAATCCCTTGTGCAGGCTGGAGGGTGCTATCTGTTATCCTCTTTTTATCAGCGCGCTTGGAAAAGGCGCTGATGAGGAGCGTGGATGGAGCCCTCCCTGGATCTTTGTTCACGAAGCCTAGCCACGACGACGACAATGTGGTGTGATCTAAATCCCTAGGAATTGGTGTGTTGTGGATGGGAAAGTTCTATTTCTCCCATGAAAGTACTTGGTGGGGAGAAGCTGCTTTTCATTGCTGCCTTTGTCAGACCACAGGCTGCACTCCCGGTAGTGAGGTCTCCTGTGATGATTCATATGCAGTGCACAAATTATTGTCATGTTCATAACTTGATTACTAGTACAGCCTGGACTGATGGCTTCATATGCAGTCTCATATGTATATATTGTATATTTTCGTTGAGGTGATAATGTTCAGGCATTAGCAGGTTATGTTACACAGAATCACAGAATATTCTGAGCTGGATGGGACCCACAAGGATTATTGAGTCCAACTACTGGTTCTGCATAGGACACCCCAAGAATCACACCAGGTGCCTGAGAGCATTGTCCAAATGCTTTTAGAACTCTGTCAGACTTGGTGCTGTGATCACTTCCCTGGGGAGGCTGTTTCAGAGCTCGACCACCCTCTAGGTGAAAAAACTTTTTCTGATACCTAACCTGAACCTCCTTGATTCGACTTTGTACCGTTTCCTCTTTTCCTATCACAAGAGTGAAAAGATGGGTGCCTGTCCCACTTCTTCACCTCTGCTTCCTGTCTTGAGGTTGTTGAAAATTGCACTGAGGTCTTGTCTATGTTACAGCCTGTCTGAACCGTCCTATAAACTGCCTTCAGGCAGGCTGTAACCTGCCTGTACTGCAGGCTTCACTACAGGAAACAAACACTTTTGCTATATACCTTTGGGGTAGACTGAGCTTTAAAACTCTCCATTCGATGTCAGAGGGGCACGATGCTCCATGTGTTACCTGGGAAAAGCAAAAGCCCTTCCCTTACTCCCACTCAGCCCGGAGTGAAAGCATGCAGAGGCTCCTCCTTAACCCCTGGTATTTCTTGTAGGGGCAGGCAGCCAAACGCTAGCCTTGGCAAGGCAGCTCCTGCCGGTGAGGGTCCCCGCAGGAAGGGAGGGAGCCCGCAGCATCCTTGGTTCGCCGGCGGGGGAGCACCGACGGGAGGGGGTGTGGGGTGACAGTGTCCCTGGGCGGAGACACTTCACTAGATGGCAGCAACGCCACAGCTTTATGAAGTAGCCTCTGGGCATCCTTCCCATCCCCCAATACCGCTCCTATCTGCAAGAGCAAGGTAAAGAAAAAAAAAAATCCAATATAATCCTTCTGCTGTACAGAGCTCGAACAGAAAAGCTGTGATATGCTGAGTTCTGCACAGCTTCATCATATCTCTGTCTGATGCCTATGTATATTGAAGGGGATGATATTTTTAGCGGGGCCTGTTGCAGCAGGGCAAGGGATAACAGTGTTAAACAAGAGGGTTGATTTAGACTAGATATAAAGAATAAATGTTTTGACAAAGAGAGTGGTGAAACACAGGCATAGGTTACCCAGAGAGGTGGTAGAAATCCCATTCCTGGAAACATTCCAGGTCAGGTTGGAGAGGGCTCTAAGCAACCTGATCCAGTTGAAGATGTCCCAGATGTCCCTGCTAACTGCAGGAGGTTGTACTAGATGACCTTTGAAAGTCTCTTCCAAACCAAAGCACTCTATAATTCTATATTCACAGATATGTGTCTATCTATGTTTGAATGCAAATATACACCTGCATGTGTGTGTACATGGATGTTTGCCCCTAAGATTTTCTTATAATTAGGAA
This sequence comes from Bucco capensis, assembly GCA_013396975.1. Lineage (NCBI taxonomy): Eukaryota > Metazoa > Chordata > Aves > Piciformes > Bucconidae > Bucco > Bucco capensis. The sequence continues at coordinate 1,170,884 of VWZO01021174.1, read as the reverse complement.
GTTTATAGCTAAGACTGGCTCCTCTAGAGTCACAGGAAAGGGAGAGTCAGAGCTGGAACAGGCCATCTTTTGGCTTAGAGTCTCTCCAGTGTCCTTCCCCAGTGGTGACCTCCCATTGTCCCTTGTCACAGGCTTCTGCACTGCAATGCAGGTACAGCCAATTCACTACTCTTCCATAAATCTGTAGGAACCAGTTAGCCAGGAATGGTCCTTGTTGACTGTTCTGCTGGTGACATTTTGTGGCAGAAACACTTGGTAAAGGAAGACAACTGCTTATACAGAAGATGCTAACACTTGCTGGTGTTTTTCTTTCTCAGAATCCCTAGCCAGTTTGCTGGACCACAACCTTTCACAGCTGCAGTTGATTTTTCTTGTTGTAGGATGGCCTAGCTAGTTAATAAATATGCCATACTTTTCATTGAGACCAGGATTAAACATCACATCAGTGTAAGTGAACATCACTTTTCCTGGTAGCTGCTGGCCGTGTCCTCATCCCCACTGTGGCCAGCTGCATATGCCAAGTGTGATGCCCTGAGCCTTCTGCAGCAGATAGGCATGGAAGTGCATGCATCAGGACAAACAGAGAGGTTTAAAAGAAAAATGCTCTTGAGTTAGTTTGGCTGTGCTATTCATCCTTGTGGGGCAGTGCAAGGGCTGGAGGTTGAGCACAGCAGGATGGAAAAGCGGAAAAAGAATATCTCTTAATGAACATGTTGGCCTATCTAAGACAGTATAGATGAAAATCTCAACTTAGGACAGGGTCTGTGAAAAAGAACTTCAGCTTTCAAGTTCCCATGTAGCCATTTGCTCATGTGTTCCTGTAAGTCTACTGAGTTTGGAGGAAAGCAACCAAGTTTTTGAAAAAGCTGCACCTGAAATTTGAAAACAGAGAATTTTAGTGATCACAGTTGTTACCCAGGTGTTATGAAAGCTACTTGAAGCTATGAAAGGGCAGTATAGTGCTAGGCCAGTGGATCTGGGTTATTTCCTAGCTGTAACTTATCATCAAGCTGTCCAAAATCTGCTAATCCTGCTTATGTGAAGCATGAAAGAAACAAGAAAAGGGCAATAGCCTGGGGAGTACAGCTTTCAAAATACAGCACCCTTATGGGTAGAAACAAAAGAAGAAATTGGAGAGGCTTTGTAGCACAGCATGGCCTCTTTGAGAACAAAGATCCTTAGGGATACTCCAGCTTGGAGGGGTCCCTTTTCTGGGTGAGGCCAAGGATGCTGCACAGAGGGGCCAGGCTCCCCAGCTGCCCTTGGTGCCCCTGCCAGTACTGACCTGCCTGCTCAGCAACAGCACTGAGCAGCTGCATCAGCATTTGTGTTTCACCAGTGCCCCTTAGGGCTCAAAGCCAGTGGGTTTCTATTTGTGTGGGACTAATTCTTTGGGAAAAAAGCCCAGACTACTCTTGTCTTTTAACTGGTTAGCTGCAGTAGTGACAGTGTACTTTTATTTGCCTGGATGCAGGCATAGAGAAGCATAATGCCCTTTATTGTAAAGTTAAGATATTGTATGTATGACTTTGTTCTATGAGCATGTGTGTGTGTGGAGGAGTTCTTGCACATAGTAGTGCTGTCCAAGTCCTCTGTTAAATGGTTCATCTGAACACCATTTGTGGCCTCAGAAAACTAGGTGCGTGATACTCACTAATTTTGGTGATTGTTTAAAGGTCAAAACTAAAGAACTGCATTCACTCTTGTTCATTATGTTTTAGAGAATAAAGTATACTTTACATACCACGCTCAGTCCATGGGCTATGTCTCTACTGCAAGCATATCTAGTAGTGAAACAGCAGTGGCATAGCTAAAATTGTGCTTGCATTTCCATGTCATTACATTTTAGCTGAAGTGAAGAAGATTGAGTTTCTGGAAACACTGATTTTCATTGTTGAAGCTCAATTCCAAACACCTAGCACAGTTTGTTAGTTGTTTCAATAGCTGTGTTAACTTATGAATTAAAAACACTGCAATATTGGCTATGACTTGGCTTAAATTTCTATAATATCTGATATATATTCAAATTGTCTGACAGTGAGATTGAAACTGTGTGATCCTTTGTAAGCAGGTTGTACAAGTGCTTGCTTAAAGCATGTGAGTTAGTCAGTAAATAATACTTGTTCAAGGTTGTGAAAAATTCCTGTCTCTGATACGGTGTTGCAGCAGGTTGGGATTGTTGTTCATGATGCAAGGTAAAATATCTCTGCCCAGAATAGTAATTAGCTTAAGACCTATGCTGATAATAATGTCATGTTTTATCATGACATTAGGACTCAATGTCTACCTGATGTCCTTGTTGCTGCCGACAGATGCACTTTTACCATGAAGACCTTTGCTCTTTCATAGGAGGCAGAGGCTAGGAAAGTCAATTAATAGATTTGCTTTTATCAAAAGATCATGCTCACAGAGGATGGTTAAACACTTTGTAAAATGCACATGACTCTGAAAAAAGTGTGGAACACTTAATCATGGGGTCATCTTCTTCCCCACCGAGATGTAGCTCTTGGTTGGCCAGTATTGTCCTGAGTGTTTGTAGAAATTTACGAGTTATCTACTGACCATTATTAATCTGCATGGTATTTTACTAGCTGAGACAGTATTTCATGGTATACTTACACAAAACAGTCTATAGGGTATAAAACTGAGTGATTACTCTCACAATTTCACATGGCAAAGAAGCTGGGACACGTGTGTTGATAGGCACTGGAAAAAGCAGAGAAGTCTCTCTTGGCAACTTGTGCGGGTGATATGAAAGTGGCAAGGGATCCTGGAAACTTTCCCAAAACTTCTTGTTTATAGATTGTGACAACATGGGGATTCCTACAGTCCTGGACTGTGTCTCTGTCGCTTGTCCTTTGCCAGAAGGCACTGGTTAGTTTCTCACTGGAATGACTCTTTCCATCTCTTGGCCCTTGATGTTTTTACCTTTCAAAAGACTTTAGCAGGTTGGTGGGAAACACATCCCAGCTGCTAAGGTATTTTTCTGTAATGGTGCATTATTAAGATTTTTTGGGGGGGTGGGGGGAGGTTTCTGGGAATGAAATGTGCTTTGTGATCACAGCATTACTTGAAATCTTCCTCAAAATCTGAAATAGTGTTTTAAAAAAAGAAGTCTGTGGAGCGCATCAAAGGAGTACGCTCCTGATTACAAGTTGCAAAACACAGCTATAAAAAAACACTACTAAGAGCAGCAAGATGAAGACTCAGCAAGTGCCTGATGTAAAACTCCTACTCCTGCTGACTCCGAGAGCATCTAGGGCATCTCTCAGCTGCAGGAACACTGCAGCACTACTGGTCTCCCAGGACTGCCTGTCAGAGGATGCCTCTTTGAGGCACAGCCCTGCTGGAAGGTTTGGAGGACATTTCTTCTCNGGGGCCACAGAAGACCCCAAGTGATTTTCAGACTGTGCCTGGTATGATACTAACCTGAAAGCTAAAAGCCCAGTTCTTCTAGATGCAGGTTGCTTAGCTTTAAGAGTTTGCTGAAGATTCATTTTCTTCAAGGTTGCCTGTGTTCTTTCTCTGGGTTCTTTGGCCCCATGATGGATGTTGCTCTGAGTATATGCCAAAGACATGCCTCAGTTTTACTCTCTTGCAGTCGTCAGGATTGGGATAAAAGGCAATTACAGAGAGTAAGATGTTTCTTTGAATGTATACATACCTGTTTTAAGTATGCAGGCTGCTGCAGCTTGTGAAGTGAAGGGAAAAAAGACATTTTTGAAAAATGTCTTCACTAAAAGGGTTGTTAGGCATTGGCCCAGGCTGCTCAGGGAGGTGTTGGAGTCACCATCCCTGGAGGTGTTCAAGAAATGTATAGATATTCTATTTAGGGACATGGTTTAGTGGCATGGTGGTGATAGGTAGATGGTTGGACTTGGTGATCTTAGAGGTCTCTTCCAACCTTAATGATTTTGTGATTCTGTGAAGTCAATGCTGCTGAGGGACTGTTCTTTGGCTTTGGCTGCCAGAGGCATTGCTAAGCACAGGGATGAGGATCATTGCTCAGAGTAGGAGGATGGCTTTGACCCAAGACCTGCTAACATCACTAGGAGGAGGGTATGAAAATGGGACTCAGAGGTGGAGGTGGCATCACAAGGTCACAGGAAACCACAGGCAGTTTGAGAAAAAGCAGGAGAACCCTAAAGTCCCAGTACACAATCATAGTTAATTAAAGACAAACAAAATTGAGCATTAAAACAGAAGGCCAGAGTTTGTTTAGGAAGGACTGACTGGAAGAAAAGAAGCAAATGAGGTGTGAGTAAAAGGATACCTACATCAAAATAGTCCAAGATGTGAGGAAAAATAGTCTTCTTGTTAGTCTCAAGGTCATGGAAAAAAGAGGAGAGAACATGGACATTTTCATGAGTAGTTGTCTACCATAAATCTGTAATAAAACAAGGGAATTTCCATCACAATAGCAGGATCAGATGGGTGTGGATTTAACCTAGCAAAATTATCCAACATTCAGCTGTCAGCAGAGATATTTTTTTAACTACCAGTTGGATGGACTGCCACTGGACAGTAGAGATTGTCCAAAATTTTATCAGACTGTGTCAGGATAAACTTTTAACAAAGGAGTTAATGGGGAGAGTTATCAAATTGGGTTCTGCCAAGTAAGTCTTGCAGAGAATATGAAGGAGAAAAAGGAGAAAGGCAGCAATTAAGAAGAGATGGTTGCAGAAAATCAATTGCAAGGAAGCAGACTTCAATAAGTTGAGGAGTGTGATTTATGTTAGATCTTGGGAAAACTTAACTCTGGAAATGGTTAAATGAAGAGATAGAGAACCAAGGAGGAGCATCAAGTGTCCATTGCTAGGGGATTTGGTGGATGAGAAAGCTGGATTAGAGGGCTGCACTGAGGAAGAGGTTGCCCACTTGTGATGCCTACTGTGCCTGATGATAGAGATGGTTATTGAGTTTTGCACTAAGTCATATAACTGCTTATGCCTAACTGTCTAGAACAATTTTCTGTATTCCTATGAATGTAACCAACTGCTTTGTAAAGCACTTTGAAACATCAGATTACAGGAAAAATGCCATTAGCATGCAAGTTGCTCCCTCACAACATACACCATTAAAAAAAGTGGTAAAGTTGCCATCATTTTATCTGATATCTCTAAACAGTTTTTGTTGTTGTTGTTTTTGTTCCCCCCCCCCACTCTACTCACCAACTGTTGTTTTGCAGGCCACATTTGATGAAAAGACAAGTCAGTATTAAAATGTATGTTTAAGGAAGGGATAAATCCTTACTAAAGCAGTTGAAGAAAAATGCATAGCATATTTAGAGAACACCATAAAAAGTGGCCTGGAATAGCAGGGAAATGCCTGACAAATACGAGTCTGCCAACATAGAAGGACACTTTTAATGCATTATTTATAGATATTGCTTTACCACCATAAGCCATTGAGATCAAGGTCACCCAGTGGACTGCTGGGCAATGGGTCAGGACTTGAGAGGCAATATTGATAACAGCAGCTGACAGTTTCTTGGATACAGCTGGTATTTTTCTAAGCAGCAGCATTTTGTAACTTCTAACGAACAATGGAAATTTGTTTGCTGTGAAACTGCTCATGTCTATCTTGGTCACAATTCATTAATTGCGGTCAGTCCCGGGTTTGGTGTAACTGCTCTCCCTCTTCCCTGAATCTTCCTGTAAATCAGTTAAGTAAATACACCTAATGAATACAACAGCTCTAGATGTGGGATTTTTTGATTTCTTTTTAAGTTCCCCAGACCCTGGTTTTCCTTTCTGCCAGTTCTCTGCCAGTCATATTTTCTAATATTTTGAAGCTCCAAAGCTGAACATTTTCAGTGTACTGGGATCAACAATAATAAAATGTAAGCTGTGAAAAACATAAAGGTTTCCACTCCCTTTATAACCTGCTCTTCCTCTTGAATGTCATGACTTGTGCAGTTTTGTTTTGTTTGGGTATTTTGTTGTGTATGGGTATATTGTTGTGTATGGTTGTGGTGTATTGTGGTGCTTGTTTGTTTTTTTTCCTTAATGCTATTTACCTTATTTCTTCTCAGGGTATGATGGAAGGCAAAGCCATTTTTATCTCTGTAGCCAAATCACATTCTTTTTTAGCCATGCAAGTCACAGCTCATAAGGTGTGCTGTGAGATTTCTTTTGCCCAAAATACCTTTTCCTGACAAGACCTCCTGATCATGTCAAAGCTTTCCTAAGGCTTCTTACTTGGACCTCTTACTTCATGACGTGGTCCTGTTCCTTCAGGAATCAGTTCTTATTACTTGCCTGGTACATTGGTACAGACTAAACCAGTTAGTAAACTGCTGATGGAATGTTTGATCAATATTTTATTAAACTTCTTGTTTTTTTGATTCCATTTGTGTGTTTCTCTTACTGTTACGTTTTCAGTGGCATTAAACTTACCATGTTTATATGTTCATCTCATACCGGATAATGCACTTTCTTTTCCAGAAAATTCTGTCAGCTTTTGTTAACATAAAGATTTTCATTGAGAAAATCAGCAGCAAAACCAGTTGACCTCTTTTTAAAAAGAGACTAATGTACATAGATAGTGTTAACTTCAAGTGACCAGACTGCAAACAGGCTCAAAGTCTAATTTTAAGAAAGAAAAAATCTTGAAAATAAATTGCCTCTTATAATCCCCCTAGTTCTTTAAGACACTTTGGAAGGACTTCATTCAAAGTAATAATCCCTAAGAGTGACCAGAGTGAGGTGAAAATTGATGGATTCTCTCTGTACTTGCCTTAATCACTGGGAAAAAAACCACCGGATTATACAAAGAAAGCTGAAATCTGGGCATTGCATCTGCCAGCACTACTGAGTTTCCATTGGTTGCCAGACATTGTGGCATATTTTGCTCATAGTAATAGTGGTGTAAATTATTCTTATTGAAACTGAAAGAGCTACACTGAAGTTAATCTGGCATAATGTAGTGCAGACTTCCTCTCCTTCCTTTTCTGAAGCAATTTGGTTCACATAATGTATATACAATAATTAATTTAAACTAACATGAAATAGCCCATTTATGCTTGAAAGGATTTGGGATTAGAAGACTTCTAGTCCAATTTTCAGGATGATTTTTGGTTATATGGCAAAACCACTTGCAAAAAATAAGATAAGGCAGTAATAGAAAAAGAAGAAACTTCACCAACTGGCCCTTGAATAGTTGTTTTGTAAGTTTGTGAGTTTTTTTTCATTATTTGATATTGAATTATTTCCTTGNAAAAAAAAATTCTTTGCAGGACATGGCTCTAACAGTCAAAAATGTCATATCTGTAGTCTGCAGGCATTGGTGTGTGTTGTGCTACTCATCAGTCAGTGATTTTGTATTGCTACAGATGAGATCAATATTTGTCACTTGTAAACTGTGGCTTCTAATCCAATATTTACATCAATTTTAATGGCTAGTGGTTATGTGCCTGTCTACAGAAGAGAGAGGGCTCTGTGTTTACTGGGGCAGTGGGGAACTAAGATTGCCTGGCAGCACAAAACATCAATCATTTTTGTGCCACTGGGCTTGACTGGGGATTTAGTGCAAGGAGGTTTCAGCGTCTCTGTGATGAGACAGGGTAGGGGCAGCCACACATGTTGGGTCCAGGTCCTTGACTCTGGTTATGAAAGATGAGGGCTGGCTCCCACAGAGCCCCTCAAGTGTGTTTGCAGCTAGCCTTAGCTTCTTGGGGTGTGGGAGTGTCTGTCTTGTTTGATTTGACAGAATGCAAACACACAGAGCTCACCCTAGCAGGGCACAGGAGGAAGGAATGTCAAAGGTTGTGTGGAAATGTTGCATGCTGGGGTATGCAGATAGAGTTCCTAGTGGCATCAGACCAGATCCCACATGCCCAGCTTCTGGGTGCATATCCAGCACATCTCTTTGCTGTTCTTTCTGTTTTGGGAATGCAATGCAGATACATTAGCCCTGGCTCATCGAACAGGATTTACCTGTTCCCGTGCCATGCTGCTCCAAAGCTGCTGTGCTCTCTGCAGAGCTGAGCTGGCCTGGGAGCCATGTACCCATGTTTACCTGACACACCTGCAAACCTTACCAGGCAAAAGTGCCTTTGCAGCAGAGACATCAGCATCCAGATGTGGTTAAGTAGGAGTTAATTGCAGGTCCTCATAAAATGTCCCATCCAGAAACTACCTAACAACATATGTTTTAAGTGGCAGTATGAGAGATAATGATGAGTAACAGCTATGTCATCACGGAGCACATCATCCCAGTGCTGACTCTATGTGTGATCTTGCAGCCAGGCCCTGGCTTTCCCCACACACTTGTGTCAAGAGATTGCATCATCTGACATCAAGGATTGTTCCTGCAGACTTTCTTTCCTGTATTACACAGAAACCAAGGATCTGTGAAATGGATGGCACCTACCCAAACATTTCGCTTCCTGTATCTTTCATAAGTCATTTCCATCCCAAAATTTTGAGGCTTGAAAGCTTGTTGGTGAAGAAAATGTGAACCTCTTCAGTTTCTTATTTACAGCACCAAACGGGAACACATCCCTTTGTCCAGTGTTTAAATTAACCTTGCTCATTTAATTTTTGCTTTGTTTTTTTTTTCTCTGTCATTTGTATTAATTTTTTGATGCAATTTCGAAAACTCAGTGATCAGTTGAGGTCTATAGTGAATTTGCTGGTTTTCCTAAGTAGAAGTATCAAATGTTCCCTTACTGTTTGCAAGGTGATGCTCTCTCCTCCATAGTCCTGCCCACCATGAGCACGCCAAGTATCTCTGCTCACCACTAGAAGGGATAAACATTCAGGATAATTTTCAGCTTGCTTTGCTTTAATTGATTTTATACAGTTTGCTGAGCGTAATTACTTTTTCACAATCAAGTCATTTTTTGAACAAAATCATACATAAAAATAAATCCAAGTTGTCTAGTAAAACCTGAAATATGAAGGAATATATCCAAGCTGAAAGCAGAAGGCTTGTTTTCCAAACTGTCTGGAGCTGTGCTCAGCTGTATGTCGCTGTGGGGAAGAAGAGTTAGCTTTAAACTGCTTTTATGCCTCTCTAATCCCGGGGTGATCTGGGAGCCATGGCCTCCTTGCAGTAACTTCTGAGCTCTCCTTTATGCCTCATTACCTATGATCCCCAGGAGGCTGAAGTCCTGGAAAGGGGTGTAGTACTACCAGCATGTGGACTCTTCCTGGCTACTGTTCCTTCCTTTAGTAAAGATTTTATGCTGCTGGGAGTCATGCACATGCAAGGCAAGGTCTTCTCCAGCTGAGCTGGCTGCTTTGTGCTTCTGGTGAAACACAGACCATCTGGGACAGGACAAAGGCATGAGGTTAACCTTTTGCAGGACAGAGAGATGTACTAACTGAACACACAAAGTGTTGCTGGACCCACATGTTACATGAGGGAGCTTGGTGAGAATACCTGGTAGGAACTAGGTTTTGCAGAAATTTGAGGTGAATGCTGCCAGAATGAGTAGCACAGAGGCTGGTGGATGATGAAGTGAGTCAGTGATATGTGCAGGCAGGGTGACTGCAGTTCCTGGAGATGATATTAAGTGCAGGTTGTCATTTGAGCCTGCAACGTTATGGTGTCATTCTTATTTTTCCCTTTATTTTTAGATCCACCTTCCACCATCTTTGTTTCCCAGTATTTCCAATACTCTTGCTACAGCAGCATATTTAAAAGAAGTGACTATCACAGCAATTAGAAAGGCGAAGGGCTGTTAAGTCTAGACTGAGTGTTGAATCAGAAAACGGAGCTCAGGTTTTCTTAGTCTGAATTTTAATGTTGCATCACTGGTCTACCTATAAGAGTACATGATTCATTTCTATGCCAAGGCAGATTTATCCTTGTTCTGGTGTGCTTTGTCCTGTCTATATGCAAATACTTTGAACGATGATATTTCCATATACACCCTCCAGAGATTATTCTGTGGGCTGCTACATTGTATCATTAATGCATATTTTTTCCTAACAAATGATTCTGCATGATGTTTACTTCCCTTTTTTCTTTTTTTTTTTTTTCATTGTGTCTATCTCAAAATCTTTTCCTCTCTTTGTGATTATTCTTGGATATTTTATCACATATATTTGCTATAGCAGGAAAGGGATCACTTAGAGAGTGCATTTCCTATAATAACAAAGTGGACATATATTCCCTATGCTTGTGGTGAAACAGCTAATGACCAAGTATCTGATAAAATATGCTCTATTCACTACTCTTATTGTACTCAATATGCTTATTTTTAAAACTGTTGGCATGTTCCCCACCAATCATGTTGCTTTTGCAGTTCTTATAACTCTCAGGGATCCTGAATAGAAATATGACAGCTGCAATGCAAAGGCAGGACAAAATGATAGTCCTGTTCCCTGTGATGCTCTGAGGCAGGAGACCTCCAGTACAGATGGTGAAGGAAATGCAAAGAAAAGTAGTTATGCCTTTCACTTACTGAGCCCAAGCTCTGATGTTTAGCACCATAAGTCTGGGTCCAAATCTTTTACCTTATTGCACATTAAGAGTGTGGCAGCTGGTGATACTACTGCATTATCCATGAGCTGCTTCTCTCTGCAGTGAGTTGCTGACAAGTCTGGGTGTCATGCATTTAAACACCAAACACCCTGGAAATAGATAAATATATACAGAGAACTTTGAAACAGCAAGTTCTTAGAAAAGATGAGCCTGTGGCAATGTTGACGAATGGTTTCTGTTGGCTTGAGACTAACTGGCACATGGTTTATCTCACAGTCTAACTGGGTGTGTTAGGCTTGGGTTGAGGGGAAAGGAATGCCCTTTGCAAGCAGCTGGAATCCCTGAATGGGACAAGTACTGTGGCTCAAGTCATTTTACCTGCTGGAGCGTCAGGTGAAAAAAACAGGGAGCAGGACCCACACTTGGATTCATTTTCCATCAACACATTAAGGTGGAGAGTAATGGAATCAATCTAGAGATCAGGGACTAAACTCCAGTTAAAAGTACCTGGAGCTTTTTGCTTTCTTATATAAAGAGTTAATTTTAAGCCAGCTAAAAAAAGGAATGTTTGAGCAGTGGCTTACATGATTGGCAGGATGATTGTAAAGCAGGACTGTCTGAAAGTGAAAATAAGCAGTCCATGTTGAATATGACAGGGGAAGAGAGCTTGTGAAGGGTGTAAAGGATGGACAGCTGTGGTCAAAGAAGCTTCAGAGAACAGTGTTTGCAGCAGCATTCTGGAGAGAGCTCAGTTGTACCAGATTGTATTGTTTAAGGTCAGGTATTTTTCAAGGAGAGTGCAGGAGCTAGAGGTGGTGTGAGTGGAGTTTCATCTCTGCAGCTGTGTAGGAGGAGAAAAAAAACCCTCCTGATCTTGTCACTGGGATTCAGACTACAGTAATCACTGTGAGACTGAACAGGCTGTGGTCAAAAGGGACACATCACTGCATGTCCCTCCCAATTCCATTAGTTTTCATGGAGCCATGCTGCCAGTAGTGTTGGGGAGTTGACCCAGCTCAAACCTCACCCAGGAAAATTGAGTTAAGCTTTTTGTGGCAGCTCACATTTAGGCTGGCTTAAAATGATGGAAACTGCCAACTTGGACTGCTCTCCAAAGATGATGCCCATGCTGCAAGCGTGAGTGACAAGCAGGATAATGGCATTGTCTACAGAGACTGAGAAACCAAGTGGGGGAGGTGGAATTGCAGCTCCATTTTAACCACTCTGAACTTCATCTGACAGCTAAACACCCATGAGGAGATGTCAGAGAGACAGGCCCAGATTTTAGCCTGTAAAGGAGGAGACAAGTCTGGAGCAGAGAGAGGTCTATAGGTCATGGATAGAGAGAGAGCAGCTGAATTTGGATTGGTGGATGAAATTATTGGCATTTTTTTTCTTGCCTTTATGAGAATTCTTTCCTGTATGTCAGCTGATATACTGCTTCGCACTCAGCATATTGCAGCAGATTGATCTTCATCAAGATCATGACTTGATATCCTGTATCTGGAGATCTAAGCTGTGCTGGCCCCTCCTCTGAGTTTGGGATATTGTAATCTCGTGTTCCATTTGCTCTTTTCCATGCTTCTGTTCTATGTTTCTCTATTTTCTCTTTCTGATCATTTTCCAGGATGCATTCAGGGGCTCTGAATGATTTCTTGTTATCCTTGCAGTCATGTATGCAGCAGTTCTCACTGTGTGAGTGAAATAAGGTTTCTATAACCTTATGGTATGCACACCTTACAGCACAGCCCTTGTGAGACAACCTTGTAAGCTGAATGAACAGAGAAGATAAGATGTTCCTTTTCAGCAATAACAATCATCTGATTATTTCAGACTATATAATTTGCTATTTAGCCTGTCCATTCTCTTCTAGTCTCTGTTTCCTCCCCATATATACCTTGTAAGGGTTTAGTTCCTATTTCCTTCATGGTAATAAATCATACAGATTTTGTATAAAAGTTATGAGTACACAATGATATGTTGAACACCATGCATACAGTGACTTAAACATCTTACAAATAATTCACAATGCATTTGCAGAACATGACAGTTATATGATCAAGCATCACTGAGGTATACTATATTATAAAAGCTGTCCTTTTTCATAAATGGCTTAGACATGCTCTGAAAACATATTTAATAAAATGTGTAGCCTTTATCATCGAATGAAGGTAATTTTGCTGGCTGTTGACAAGTTATAACTATTTAAAAAGCCATTCAAAATAAATGACACTATTTGTGGAAATACAAGGAACAATCTAGTAGAATATTAATAAAATGCTGTGTGTTTGAGAGGGTATTTTTCTAATCAAATATAAAATCATATTTCTATTATGAAATTTCCAACATGCTTCAAAAAGCATTTGGAATAAACCTGCCTTGAAATTTGTAGATTACTTTGGCCATATTTGAATATGTTACAGACAAATTGAGCCACTTGGAAATGGTGTATGTTTGTAAATATTTTAGTAAAATATGAGCATTTTAAAAGTATATGACCTGCTAGGGGAATAAATATTTAATACAACATTCCCAAGTTTCCTCAGAAAAGTTTCCAGTGGGGAAAACTACTGTATTTTTCTCCACTAGAATAAGATAGTGTTATTTTATGGAATCAAAATCAACTGAAATGCTATATANGCGAGGGTTCCATCCATGCTTTTCATCAGCGCTTTTTACAAGCACACTATGGAATCAAAATCAACTGAAATGCTATATGATATAGTACTCCATGGAATAAAATAGTGGAAATAGAGAAGTTATTTTTCTAATACACTGGAGGAAAGGTTAAAAAGTCAGTGAATTAAAGACCTTCTTCCCAGACAAACTGAGGAGTGAGAAACACCAGGGGAGAGAGTAATGTGAAAGCAAGAGAGAACTTCATCTTGCTTACAAAAAGTTTCCACTTTGATTAAGTCCATTTTCCAGTCCAGACTGTTTTGCTCTGAGGAATTTTAACTAAAGTTGCAAATAATTGATAGCCACCTTACCTGAATATTAGGTTAGCCCTCTGCTATCTATTACTAGGTGGAATTGAAAAATGATGAATCGGTTGTCTTTCTTGGTTTAATTGTATCTATTAAAGATATTTATTAGTGTTTCCAGGAAGAAATCAGAGGTGGGCTGGGTTTGGTTTAATTTTTTTGTGTAGACTGATGAAAAAGGACATTCCACTTGGACCAGGAGGAACAGGAAAGGGCCTTTGGTACTACCTGTGCTCGCATTAAGTGCTGAGCATGTCTGGCCACATGCCTGTGTGTGTTGTGTATGGGAATTTGCCTGTGCACCTGCTGGGAATACATGCTCAGCTTTGCTTCTGGCTGGACCTGGAAGTGTGTAGCTGTGGCAGCCTTGCCTCAATGGGGCTACCAGGTTTGGGAAAGCCTGCACACTGAGTGCCTGAAGAAATCACCAAATGCATATCATACAATCATCTCTGTCAATTGTGCAAGGTTAATTTACTACTGAATAGACCACAGCACTTTCTATGCAAGTGTTCACTGACAGTGAAACACTTGTAGTGTGCTAACTCAGCTGAAGAAGCTGGTGGAGTTCATACTACAGGCATTATATTAGTATAATTCAGTATGTTGTATTGATATATGTGTGTATATATAGTGGTTTTAGGTTTCTATAGTATTTATAAATTTTGTATATAAATATTCTTTTATATGTTGTAGTTTAGTCCTTTCCATATTTCCAAAGTGTGTCAAAGTTAAATATACATATNGATAAATATATATATATATATATATATATATATATATATATATATATATATATATATGCTCTCTCCAGTTCTTTTTGATGTGTTCTGGAGACAAAGCACAGAAATGGTAGCTGGCTGAGAGCCTTGTTGTTTTAGAGATCTGAGGGTGAGTGCTTCCTCTGTGGAAGGAATGCTGCTTTTTTAGCCTCTTGATGTACAAATAAGGTGCATATTTGCAAGCAGAGCAGACTGGCATAGAAAATCCTTGATCAAATTCATTTATGCTCCTTCCAATGGTGTACACCTTTGCAGAGCACTGGCTAGAGTTAGGCAATCTTCATGCCTTTGGTACGTTCAGAGGTTTTCAGGGCAAATCATAGCATGATGATGTGTAGCAGGCAGCATCCAGCTATTGCCAGTTCTTCATGCTTGTATATTTGGGCCCCATACTGCTAAAATGCCCCAGGAGCACTCAGAAACTGGATCTCTGGGTATATGATATTTTTGGCCAAGGTAGCCGAATCTGAGGGAAAAGGCAAGATGAGCAGGAGGTTGGAGAGTAATAATTTGCATGCCTACTCCTGACCCTGCCTCCTCACAACTCAGCTAATCTGTCCTTGCATGTATTTTATGATCCAAATTACACCGACTAAGTACTCCTATATTTGGAAGGACCCTCACCTCCTGCAGCATTTGTCATCAAGAGTTGCAGAGAAGTGACTTTGTACTGCCCTGTGTATGTAAATGTAAATTCTATATGTAGGAAAGGGTGATAGGATCTTAAAGCTGACCTTGGGAATTGCTTTTTTTTTGTTGTTGTTGTTGTTTTATTCTGCTTGTTTTTCATTCTGTTCAGGTTCTGAGAGACAAAGGCAGCTCTCTGTTTTTAATTACTGTAAGTAGCTTGTAAGTAGCTGGAACAGCTTTTTATGCAACCTGATTTGAATATATTCCAGGCTGCAGATAGACACCTATTTTAAAGGCACAGCATGCTCATCATGGCTTTCTGCCAATCAAACAGTTGTCACTTGCTAGACAGTCCTAAACAACTTCTGCTCCTTCCTCAATTTGCTGTCTGTCTGACTGATGGAAACGGCAGGGCTTCTCCCCTTCCCCCTCCTCTTTCTTTTTCCCTGAACCAGTGTCACCACATGGCAGGAGAATTCAACCACTGCTGCTGAGAACAAGGCACTATTTGTGCTGCTGGCCCCAGGGCTTGTGTAAGAACCCCTGAAACAGAGCAGAGCAGAGCAGATTATCAGTGTAATTCCCCAAGAACCCTTCTCTTTCCACAGCTCCTTGGGATGGACATGGTAGTGAAGAGGGTTTGGTTGTTGTTTTTTTTTTGCTTTTTAAACTTTTAAAGCTCTCTCAAGACTGGCAAAAATTAAACCCATATCTGTTTTTTCTTAACTCTGGGCAGCCAGATTCTGTATAGATTGTGTGAGTATTGTGGTCTGGCCCTGTAACAACAACACTCAGAGACCTAATCTAAAGTAAGGCTTCATGAAAAGTGCACATGATAAGTGCATGGAAATATTTATTTTTCTGTTTTATCTCCACAGTACAGTTATGGGGAAGCTTTGCTGCTATCTCAGATGAGCAGCAAAGCACCCAAGTTAGCTTAATAATGCTACAGAAGACTCAGCTGAACCTCAGTGTCTTTTACTCTGTCTCCTTTACCTCTTGTTGGACTCCTTGCTCGCTTGCTGAGCTGCAGACTCCAAGCAGTTTGAAGAAGGTCCTAGAAATGTTCTTGCTGGACTACTGAAAATATTCTAGCTTCTGGTTCCTAATTTTGAGACTTTGACATTTTGGGGTCCCTTATTTTGAACACTTTTCTTTAGCTAGTAACTTTAATTCAGTGAAAATTTGGCTGCTGGCCATCCAGGGCAAAAGCACATAGTGGTATCAATCCTGCACTTTATGGCTCATTATTATTATTTGTGGTTTCTAGAATTTTTCCACTTAAGTTTTCAGGCAAGCTTTGCACAGCCAATTTTGCTAGACTTTTGACCTTGTCATGAAAAAAAGAAGTGTCTTAATTCTGATGGTTAGGACTTTTAATTATATCTTAAATATTACTAAATTTAAAATTCTTTTTTTCCCCTTGGATATAAAAGTCTTCCTTAGCCAGCCATCATCTCAGAGACTTTGGGTTCAAGGTACTTGTCTCTTAATTCTTCTTTGGTTTGGCTTAGGTGAGATGCAATATTCCTACTAATTATTGAGGAGAAAAAGAAGGGAAGAGGCATGTTTCTCTCCATGTTTCTTCTCTTTGCTATATATTTTGTTGCTGACAGAGCCCCTTAGAAGAGTTGAAGATGCTGAATGAGATTGGTCATGGTACAACATAGTGTTTTCTCCCCTATTCCTTTTCTTGTTGCTGATTTAGCTATTGACTATGTCTTTTCCTAGGATTTTATTTGAAGAATGCAATACTTTTTTTTAGTAGTTACCTCCAATGATAACTTACAGCCTGCCAACAATACCTTCTCTGTGTTTATGGTGTCTTGTGCATGGTATTCAGGTTCCTTATACCCTGGTCTCTGGACAGTTATAGAAATGAAAAATCAGAAACTGCACTTTTAGGTTGTTCAGCACATTTCCTTGCCAATACAGATAAAGGATATTCTGTAGCTTTCCCTATATTTCCTATATCATATCAATTATATTCTGTACTATTTGAATTTAATTTGTTTGCTGCTTCCTTCTCTAAGTCACAAACACTAAGCTAGCCCACTTCTTTTTCCATTTTCTACTACTGTTAGTAAAATAGACATCACCCCCCAAAAATATACTCTGCCTTTCTGACTTGCTCTCTTAGGCCACCCCATAATTATAAGTCTCCTCAATATATTCTATGACAGCACATGTCTAACTACAGAAATTTTCTCCATGATGTTTATGCAGTTCAAATATGTTCAAACATCTATTTGTCCTTCCATCTTTGTCAAATGTTTGCCCTCAGAATTTTCAGTTTTCCTCCTTGCAAGGCAAGTTTTCCAGGCCCTATGTCTTTATGTCTTTTTTTGGCTTTTTCTCAGAAGTCACAATCTGTCAATGCTGGAGCTAAGTTGGGAATTTTCCAGTGAAAAGCTTCTTTGTTTTATTGTTTAATTGAAAAGTAATTTTTGTAAATTTGGAGACAGTTCTTTTGCAGAAGGTATTTGCTCCTACTGTATTCAGATAAGTTTTAGGTTGTTATGATCTGAATAGACACATTCAGTTTTGTGAAAACAAACGGATGCTTCTTGCTTCTGGTTAACTGGCCAAAATATCTAAACTATTTTTAAACAGGATTTTTTTTTTTGTGGAAGAATTCAGACACCTAATCACACAATAGCACCTCATCTGCTTGAAACATTGTGTTGAAAATCCCAGCAGTGGAAAACAGTGGAAGATCATGGGACATATAAATTGGCTGAGGCTTCCTTCTGTAGGAAAAACCTCCAAACATTATATAAGGGACATTTATCAAACTAAGATTATTACTGGTGGTATTGGCTGCCTTTCCCAATAGCAGTCTTAGGGAGTAGTTATGATCCAGGCAGCTGTAGGTGTTCCCTAGTTTCAAACTCAGAAATGTTCTGAATGGCTTCAGGTCAGCAGCAGGTTCATTCATTACTATTATTACTGATTTCTGAGAAATATGCACTTAATTAAACTGGCTGATACCATCACACTGATTTTAAGGCAAACTGTTAATGTGAGTTATTTATTCCATGCACAACTGAACACACTGCCAATACTGTCTATAATAATACAAAAATGTTATTACAATTACTAAGAGTGTGTGCTAAAAGACTGAAGAGATTTTGTCACTTGGCATCCATAAGGTTTAAAATATGTTGGCTAAGGTTTAGCACTGAAAAAAAAAAAAAAGAAAAAGAATAGTTGTTACTAAAATATCTCACCACTCCTAAACACATTTTGTTGTAGCAGGGCAACTGGGTGATTGTTTTAGCTGGCTCTAGTAACTCTCTCCAAGAACTGTGCTTTCTGTATTTTCCTCTTTCACCTATATTGGGCTCAGTTATATGTATTGACTGCAACAGGGACAATCCAGAGGAAAAAGAAAGCTGGGGGATCAAAATTCAAAGCCTTAGGATTAGCAATAACAAATTCTCAATTATATTGCCATGTGTTTCTTCAGAAATCCCTTTACATACACAAGGCTCCTTGAGTAAGCACACTATCTCTCAATATGTGGAAATGTATTTCACCATTGCTCAGCCAACACTAATGTATTTATTATTCATCTGATACTAGACCAGGCTTTAAGCTGTGTAATGCTTTTTTTACCATTTCATTGTTTATTTGTTTTAATGAATACCCATGAGCCAGAACCTGAATGCAGACCTGTTGTTTTACTTATGCTTGGCAGGAAAGACTTCAAAAGAAAATGTCTTTTCTTTTTTTTTTGAGGTGCTAAACTCCTAACTGGAGGCTATTTAAATGACAGTGTTATTTCTTCTCCTTTTTCAGATATTCATGTGCAAAGATATTGGAGCGCTTAACACTTTACACTTTTAACATTATTTTATATCATCTTGATAACACAAAACCAAGCACTCTGAAAAACTTAGTTCATTGCTGTTTCAGTTCACTCCACAAAATAAATGTATCCAATCATTGCTAGCTTTGTTTATGAATTACCAAATGTGAAATTAATTAATATCTCTGAAAGCAATGCCTCTGAGAACAGCTTGAAAAAAGAACCAATTGAACAGAATGTCCATGTATGATGTTGGATGTAGAAAAGCCAATTCCACCCTTAGAAACTATATCAGGGAATACCAAAAAGTAAAAACAAAGTTATTTTGCCTCTATCTCATTCTAGCGAGATCTAGAATGGAGTATATTATAAACCATTCCATAGTCATCCAGTGGATAAAAATGCAGGAAAATAGATAACATATTTCCCCATAGTGTAACTAACAAAATTCAACCCATTGCCTTCGTACAAATAAGTAAGAAGAAACTTAAGAAATTATTTCATTGTGCTCTAGAATGCCCAAATGGGAAGAAGATTCTGGAGAAATAGAAGTCTAATCAATAGATTATGCTATAGCATGGTACAAAGCTAAAGTAAATAAGTGGCACTATAGTTGTGGCAGTTAACAAAATCAACCATTTGGACAAGTGACTTAGGGATGCTACCTAATTCAGTCTTTCACCTTATCTGCTCTCGAGCCAAAGGTGGGAGAACAAATCAGGCCACCCAAATGGCCTCTTTATACCAATGTGATCCTTGAATCTGCCTTTTGGTGTTGCTTGGGCTGGGCACCATGTCCCCCCCTAAGGCTGTACCTCCTGGCCCCTACTCAGCTGGAGCCAGGCAGGCTCCCTGCAGAAGGGACCTTGCCCCTTGTGCAGCAGTGAGGCAAGGGAAATTTGGGCTCTTTTCCATATGGGGCTCTTACTGAAAAGATATATGACCACCACTTTCATTTCCCTCACAACTGGGACTGAGTAGATTGTTTCTATGTGAGCAGTTGAACTATATGAGTTTGGCCTATATTCAGCTACAAAGAGCTTAAAATAAAACATTGAAAGAAATCAGCAGGAGAATGGAAAAATCATGCTGTATAAGTCAGAACATGTTCACCCTCTGTGAAGTTAAGGCTGATGATAATAGGCTTGCATATTGGTAAAAACAATAGGGTTTATTTACAGTGTGTTAAGTTTCTGTTATTGTAACACTAGAGCATATACAGGCGTGTAAGTGTGGTAAAGTGACACTAGCCAGGCCAGACCTTGATAGACATGTTAATTATGGCAAAATACTTCAGTATGACAACTGGAAAATGTAGAGGAGGAGCTTGAACTGAGGAAGAAATAAACAGTGAAGAAAGCAGTACCAGAACTGCCCTGGCAGTGAGTTCTGTTAAACAAAAGCAGCTTGTGTGGGAGCTTGCACGTTAATGTTCCTGTTGGGTCAAATTCCATGTATTTGGTTATTTCAAAAAACCCTGCTGAAATCAGTCTTCTATTAAGACAAGAAGCAGGTAATAATAACAATTAATAAAGTATGCTGAGGCTGACTAGGTATTCTTAGAGCAATGGTCTCCCTGGCTACATTTTTACTAGTAAATAATACAGATTAGGGATTGTTCCCAGGCCCTGAGGCTAGAGCATGACTTGTGTCTGGAGAGCTAAAGGTTCCTAAAATAGGCTGACTGAATCCAGGCCACCTGTTGGCACTGGCCTTGGACCTGAGCTAACCCATATGCTATCACCAAACATGACTCTTGTACAGGACTTCAACACATCTTATGTTTCACTCAGGCTTTATGAGGAGTAGCAGGGCAGAGGAGCTTCTCTAGCTGCCCTTGGCTGGGCTTCAGGCAGAAGGTAAAGCAGGTATTGATGCTTTTTTATAAAAAGATCACAGAATCTTTCCATGTACTGTTTTCTCAACAAGAAAAATGGAAAGACAGCAGTATCAGACAGAACATGAAATCAGTACAGCTTACTGCAAATGAATTTTGAGGAAATTACTGAGAAAAGAGGAGTTCCCCCTCCCCAAATAAAGCTTCTTTTTCTTGTGTCTCTGTCTGAGTGGATGTGGGAGAGTAGGACTCTGAGACTTCCTGTACTCTCCTCAGCTGTTTGGTACTTTGTTCAGTGACTCTCCAATGCAAAAATTATAAGTAAATTCTTCATCTGGGACCAGTAATCAAGTATCCCCTCAAAACAGAGGCCCTACTATTAGCTAGAGCACAGAGGCAGACTCTGCTTTTCTTAGTCTGTCTCTCTCACTTGCTCCATAAAGATGAGACATTGCAAGAAACTGAAGTATTTTGATCCTAGCTCAGTCTTGGCTGCCTCTTGGGATATGGGAGCAATCACATCAAGTTCCCTCAGGCTGAGAGGAGCCTCAAAATGGTTTCCAGCTCCCTGGGTGAATGCTGTACTTAAGAAATTATTCACAAAGGTTGGGAGTAGCAGAAGTATGCCCATCATGATAAGCTTTTGAAAGGAAATGCCTGAGTGAATTAATGAGAAATCCAAATGCACCAGGCCAATCTGGGCTCTGAAGTGCATTCAAGAGTCTCTACTCAGATACATAGGGAGCTCAGTAGTCAAAATGGAGAAATCAATTACTTTCAGGTAATTCCAAAACCGAGGAGATGTCTGAGAATAGGTTCTCAGAATTCCTCTCCAAAGGTGAGGCTCCTAGTTCCTCTCAAGTAAAATTGAGGTAGGATTTGATTGAGAACAATCAATCTCCAAATTTTTCTTTCTTTTTTTTTTTTTAATTTTTTTTCTTCTATCTATTCCTATATTCTGCCTTCCAAAAAGAACTTTTCATAAAGAATTTCATTAAGAATGATGTAAACGTCATTCAAAAANACATGGGTATCACTCCCCACACTTTCCCGTGGGCAATGAGTTTAATGCTCCCTCTGCTGTCGGCACAGTTATGGCACCAGGGGCCACAGGAGACCCCAAGTGATTTTCAGACTGTGCCTATGGTGAGAATGACTGGCTTTGCATATGCCCAACAAATTTTGACAAGTAGGCTTCATGCAAATGGGTATATTTAAAAGGCTTCTGCAGGTTTTTTGAGAAAGTCAAGATATTTTCTGTGAAACAGGATAAATTGTTTAATATGATTTTTTTTTAATCCACAGCTTGAGTGGATGCTTCAGAAAAAATGAAAGTGACACCTTTAAATGAGTGCTAGCCATTTTCTATTGACCTCTGAATTATTCAGTCCTGCTTTGGAAAAATAATAATAATTATTTTTTATGATTTCTTTCTCAAGTGGCTTTTTATTCAAACAGATGCTTTCATTTGTAAGATGGAAAACTTTTTTTTTTTATTTTCAATAAAATGCCAGGCTTAAGTGAAGAGAAAATGCAAATCTAAAATCGCTCATCTCCTCTTTCTTGCAAACACAAAAATCTTTTGTTCCTGAACAGAAATTAAGCAGGGGAAGAAAAAAACCCCAACCCTATGACTTGAAAGAAAATGCAGCAATGCTTATCAAGCTCTCTCTCTTTTCTTAGTATTTAGAAGGCTCAATTATATTTTCTTGTTGGCATTAAGGTTCTTAATTATGCAGTTGTCTGTTTATTTTGAATAACTGAAAGACTGTGCCAGAAAAAGGAGCAGAGAGGCAAAGAGAGAGAAAGAAGGAGAAGATAGAAACTCATTACCTTTTGCAAACTGCTAATCATTGTAAATGGTTGTAGAGGCCAGAGGAGACTGCAGAAAATTACTATCAACCATGAAGGAATACAAATACCCTAAACTATATAATAATAATAATAATAAAAAAAGACAAAAAGTAAAGAAATCTTGGTACTAAAGCAACTAGACTGGAAAGAGTAATGAAAATGAAGCACAGTAAGGGGTCCTGGCAAGTCCTGTAAGCAAAAAAATAAATAAAAGGAGGCAAGAAATGGAGAAAGAAATGGATTTTATCATTGTGTTCTAAATATATTGGCAGAACCCATCTCTGTATCAAAGGGTGCTCTTGGTCTTTTATTAGCAGTGCTCCATGAAGCCTCGTTGTTACTCAGTTTTTCATGTCACCTCCCCATCTGTTCCCCCTCTCCTTCATTCGCTGGCTTTGAGCTGCAATGGGGAGAACAGCTCTGCTCCCCAAACCACCTGGCAACAGGCCCCTCTGCTGAGTCAAACAGCCAGAAAGCACCAGCCTGGCCACCTTGGAGGGGACAGCAGTGACTTTCAGCTCTGGCTCTGACCTCCAGCTCAAACTCTTTGCCCACAGCCATGCTCTTGAGGATGGATCAATGTCAAGGATTACAAAAGAGGCTCGGTCGGATGCAGATAGAAAGCTCCAGGCGTTGAAAGCAATATCAAAGTAGCAGCCTTTGCAGGCCTTGCTTCATGAATTCTTCACAGCGCTGGCCCCCACAGTCCCAGAGCCATTTAAGGGGTTTATTGCTTGCTCTGCAGCCCAGACTAAAGCTGTGTTGCTACCAAGTGAATTCTGTGCTAAATATTAGCACTGTAGCTAAGAAAGCTTTCGCTCTCCGGTTTTACTTCTATCAATATTAAAGAAGATAAAAAAGTAAGTCACTGGATGGGAATATTGCTCCCAGAGTACTACAAAGAGACATGCTGAATCAGAAGAGCATAATTTAATGACTTATATTTCACAAGAAAGAAAAAAGAAGTATCTGTGCAAACAAAAGAAAAATGAACTTCATTTTGCCAAAGAAGAGTTTTAGAAAAAGAGGCTCAGATTGGAGAAAAATTGTGTCCTGCAGCCTGGGATATTTTTTTCCTAGTTCTGTTTATAACCTTTTATAGTTACACTTAACTTACATTGAGGATTTTCTTTTGATTGGATTCTCTTTTTGAAAATGCTAAGCTGATACAAAATCATGCAAACAATACTCGATATCCTCAAAATCACAAAAGAAACATTTATGTTGTCTAAACCCCATGAAAATATGCATTAACAGTTATGTTAACAGTCAGCTATGTTTCCAAAGGGAATTCCTACAGTTTCATATCTAAACCCTTGCATGTAGAGAAATTATGTATGCCTACAAAAACTAGAAATAGTCAGTTGTCGGGGCACAGTGGCAAGTCATAGTAAACTTTCCCTTTTATATGAATTTATTTTACCACTTTTTGTGTTTTAAGAAGGAATTTGTTTATTCAAAACCAGTGTTACCTATTTTGACACAAAGTTTCATCCCAACTAGTGTCTACAGCAATGGGCTACACAAAACAGCTCAGCTTCTGCTTAGGTCTATACTTTACTCATGATGGTGCCAAATCATGTTGATTCTGAATAATTCACTATCTTAAATCCTGGGTGTGCAAAACAACTCTGTCTAAAATAGAAGTCTCTTTATTTCCCTCTTCCTCTTGTCCTAAGAGTGGCTTTATTACCATTCCCCCTGCAGCTGCTTGGATTGGAGCATGGAGCCTGGGTGGACGGGTGAGTGGTCTCCTGTGGGTGCATCATTTTGAATGAGTGTGTGTTTGGTAGGGTCCCATGTGGGACTAATTTCTGCTGTGAAGAAAGAACTTTCTGAAGAAATTTTGAAAGATACTTGTCTTCTCTATTCATAGCATGGCAAACTAGAGTTTCCAAGTTGAAGGTTAGTAAAAGAACTCTAAAAGTTCTTTCCTTTACCCTGTGTTCTGTGCAGTGCTGAGCACTTTCCACCACTGGAGTCACTCTGGGATCTCGCCAGGAAAACCAGCTCACTATGGTGAAGTTTCTTCACCATAGTGAAGAGAACATGAAATATAGATGCTTGCAGATGACATGTGTGAGGATCATGCTTTCTGTGTGTAAGACAAGCTAAAGTTAAGCATACATAATGCATATGTTTTATGTTTTACAAAATAAAAGGATACTGGTACTGTTAGCACCTACGTGTTGCTGGATGCAGGATCTGTGTCCAGTACTAGTATCTGGAGCTTTCCCAGCTTTCTTCTGAATACTAAATTATATTGTGATGTTTAACCCAATTCTCTCATGAGGACCTGAGTGAGAAATATATTGTGTGAACACTTTATTCTGTATCATCTTGTTTAGCATAATGCTAGTTAGTATTGTGAAATCTCTTGGGAAAAGGGTGAAAAGATTTAAATGGAGGCATTTAAATTGGGAGCATCATTTAGTGGGGTGATAGGGCTAGGAAAAAGGCTGGACTTGATGATCTTCAAGATCTCTTCTAGCTGTAACTGTTCTATGATTCTGTGATTCTATTATCATTATGGAGTAACGGGAGAGCAAAATTCAAATTTGCTCTAATTCTCCAGTTTCTGCTTAAAGGAAAAAAAATCATATAGCCTTGAGTTGATCATGAATGTGATTTGCTGTTACATTTTATACCAGAAACCAGTAGTTCATTATTCTTTTAGGAGGCAGTGGATATATTTTTATAATGAGAAGAAATGGGAATTGAGGCCCTTCTGGGTAAGCCCTCGCTGGTCAGGCTGGCTTCTGTGCTCCCTCTTTGGGGACTGCTGGATCTGCATTGCCATTCCAGGACTTGGGGTAAGTGCTTCCATATTGACTCACATATGTGTTGATATAACGAGATCCATAGGACATTACTCAAGTGACCTTCAGTTTTAGGCCAATTTTATCAAATGTTGGACCTGACACTTTCCTTTGGCTGAGCTGGCTTTTTCTTAACCTAAACCTACTGTATATTCTGCTTGTCAAAACAATAGCAGATTAGAAAGCTCCCTGGACCCAAACCTAGAACAGGCATGCTAATAGCATACTTACCTGAGCCTGTAATGCATTTTCTAACCTAGATATCTTTCCTTTCCCTTTATTTTTTACATCTACTTTCTCATGCCATTGTCCCTATCACATTCTGTGCTTCATTTCAGAAATATACCTGAAATGGAGCACTTTTTTTGCCAGTCCCAAGGAGAGTAAGGGCAAGAGAAAAGTACAAATCCACTGTAATTTTCTGATTGTTCAACTCCTGTGCTTCTTTGGCCTGATACTCTCTTTCTTGGGAGAAGGGAGAAAAAAAACATGAGTGTGTGCCATCAAACCTTCATAAAGGTAGAACCTGCTTTTTTGTTTGTTTCCTGGCTGAGTTCTACATTGCTAGTTTGTTGTTTATTGCTGGTTTTAGTGGTAAAGATTTGCTTTTACATCTTGATATCTGCCCAGTCTCTGTTCTCATGTGCCCCGTGTGCTGGTTATTATGCGCTCAGTACAGCAACCCAAGAAAAGGGGAGGAACAATGCTATGTGGCAGCAGTGAGCAAGCAAACAGCTCTTGGCAAAATCCCCTGCTTTACCTGCAAGAAAGTGTCAGGGAACTACAGCCCCAATTGCAGTGGTAAATTGGTTGGTTTTCAGTCTGCTGGAAGTGAAGTGCCATGGCTTTGTTTTGGAGAGGTGAGACACAAGTCCTGTGCAACAGGTCATCTCAGAGTCATCATGCATATATAACTGGTGATGTATTAAGACATAGATGATAAAATGAGCACTGAGTAGTTCAGCTTTACTGTTTTATTTTAATCAGCACACGGCACATTACAGATCACCTCAGATACAAATGATGCTTTCCATGAACCACTTATTTGACTGTAATCTTTCTTTATTTTATATAGTTCAAGTTTCAAGACAATTTTCTAAAATCATGTTTCCCAAGAGAATTCTTGCTGAAGAGATGTGCAGCCTTGCCAGAGATCTGCTTTATGTAAATCATAAACAGACAGTTCAATATTTCAGATTTGATACTTACTTTCCTTAAAAATATAAGAGTAAAAGGTGTGGTAGCCTTCAAGAAATTTCCATTCTGATATGGTACAGAGTACTACAAAGCAGCAGAGTAACATTTTCCTTTTAAACCTTTTAAGAAAGTTGCTTGTTTCTTTGCAGATTGGAAGCTTTCCACCAGTAGTAGTAATCTGGGCTGAGTATGTTTGTGTTAGTCCATGCAGGAGTAGGACAAAAATATTATGATAGCAGAAGTGTAGTGGTGTGTTCCTTGGCACATATACCCAGAGATTTATTTAAAGAGCTTAAGGTAGTGTTAGATGGTCGGTCTGTATTCCAGGAGACCATGCCCACAACATGTATACGGGGTTGACATAAGTTGCAGCACTGTCAGGTTGCTCACACTGTTGCCGTGAGATTCAGTGTGGTAGTACTAGAGCTGGTAAAGTGCTGCACTTTGAGCACAGTGGATGTATGGTACACTCCTCTGTGCAGGAGTTTGTAACTGAGCTTGTATCACCAGCTGGAAAAATTAAGTCTTTTTCTTCCTTTCTCTTTCCAGAGGATCCACTGCATGCAGCCTGGTCAGATCCTTATGCCACCCTCATTACATCCTTGTTAATTTCATACTCAGCCACCCTTGACCACAGCACTGGTCCTGAAAAGGCAGACCAATCTCAGTTCTCCACGTTGTGAAAGTGTCCTAGTTTGAGTCAAAATAAGGTATTCTATGCCATATATGTCATAGTCCTTGAAGCTTTGACGTCAAGCTTGGGCCTTAGGATCTCTTACATGAGGCCTAAGAACCAAGCAAATATGACGTATATGCCATGGAGTACCTTATTTTGACTAAAACTAGGGCAAAAAGACCATTCCTTTTGGTTGTCTGGAGAAACTGAATAAAGTCTGAGCTCTCTCCCTCTCACTGGCATGGAGAAAAAGGGAAATTGTGGTCAGCCATCAAACTCTTGTCTGCCAAGTGGCAGTTCAGTACAGCAAAGTCAGTTTGCCAAGAGATTCGCACATGCGTCAGTGAGTAAAGAAAAGGCAAAATAAGAATATGTTACATTTCCAAGGCTTTGGGGAACCCATTGAATGAGTTGTAAGAGCTCCAGTAAATCTGAATTTGTTTTTTTGATCTAATTATTCTGATAAACAATGGAGGATGCAGTGTCCAATGGCAACAAAAGAAATGAACACATCCCAAAAAGATGAAGTGAAACATGGATAAAATAAAGCAGTCATAAACCTAAAAATATTACCCTCCTATATTTAGAATTTTTTCTAGCAGCTAGCCAAAGACAAAATGTGCTCTTGGTAGACTGAATCCATAGCTTAAAAATGAGGGACTTCACAGAAAAGATTTTGTTGCAGGGAGGATAAGAAGGCTAGGGTTTTTTTGTAATGGCATTTCAGCTGACTGGCATTTTGACTACTCATTGGAAAACAGCTTATGAAAATAGCTGAACCAGAGATTAGAGAGTTCACATACTTCAGTCAAACTACACTAAGCCTTCAACATGACAGCTTCACTAGAGAACTGAACAACTATCACTTCTATAGGATCTGGTGGCAGTATCTGTTGTTATTCTGCTCTATTTTAAAAACAAATATGCAACAGCCCACTTTCCAAAGGTATCTTCTTTTGAAGAGAGTTTCTTCCACTCAAGGCGACTCTTTTCCAACATTGACTTAAAGTCAGCCAGAAGATTTTATGGTGTGTCCAGTTGATTTCTAAGAGTACATATTTGTTTGTGAAGGAGTAGCTCAATCTTCAGTGGAATTATTCCAACAGTTTATAATATATGTATTATATAGGGTATGATTATAGATATGCTGTAGCCGTATGGAAAATCACTGAAGCACAAGCAGAGCCCAGGTTGCAGGTCAGCATAAACATGTTTACATCAGAAGATACAAAGGGAATGATTGCTCTGCGGAAGCAACCTTTGTTTCTTCCTCCAGCTAGGCTGCTAACGGAGGAGTTGGCTTTGTCTCTAAATCACCCAGCCATTAAGGCCTTGATGGGGCTCTTTCCTTATATGATAGGTGAAGCTGGTTTGTAGTTGTTTGGGTCAAGTAAACATAACACCAGTTTGGGTTACGTTTTCAGGCCTTTTAAGTTATATATATTTNGAGGAGCGTGGGTGGATCCCTCCCTGGATCTTTGTTTGTGAAGCCTAGCCACGACGACGACGACCCTGAGATGCAGAGTCCATGCTTATTAATCCGACCTATGACAATATGGCACCCTGCATGTGATGTGCTATGCTCAAGTGTCATGCACATCAGAAAGGCAGAGCAAGACAGACTCTATACTCTTCCCTTTTGCTTTTTTGCCTCTTTTACACTATAGGACTTTTTATCCTTGTTCCTTTTCACTCTGCTTCACTACTCTAGCAAGGAGCTAGAGAAGGTCAGAATTAGTCTGGCTCAGAAGGCCCTGTTGGACTTGCAGAGGAAAATAGTGTGGGATTGATAAGGAGGGAAGAGGGCAGAATAAAACTGCCTCTTCTAAGTTGTTGAAAAAGAAATTTTGGAAGCCTCTGTCCTTCTATAACTAAATACTGGGATAAAAGCTTCCTAGGAGAAGTTAAATTATAATTCCAGGATTTTGTTGTTGTGATTTGTGAAATTTTGATATTTGTCTTTTTATTGTTCTGGTAACACAGATAGTTTACTGCACCTTTAGGAAATTAATACCTGCAATGCCAGGCTTGTTTATGACCCAAATGAAATTGATTGGTACCTAATAGTATTTTATACTATAAGAATAGCAGACAAAAAAATTGTTACAAGGCACTGATATTATCTCCATCAGCATTGCAGAAATGTCAGTGAGAGCTGGCTTTCAGAAACAAGGGGAAAACAAAATAAAAATTATTCTTTGGAAACACAGTGTGGCAACAGGGTCTGTGATGGGAAGTGAACAGTGTATCAGAGACATAGATCAAAGTCTTTTTTGGCAATAAAAACAATGTTTGTATAACTTTGAGGGAGATGAATGACTCAAACCTGTTGGATTTTCTATTTTTATTTTATATTCTTGCTTTCCTTTTGTACTTCAGAAATCTGAGAGATTTTCAGAAATGCAAGACCCTAAAATATGCCATTGAAACAGAGTATGTGAATTGTACAGCTGTGATATCTGCATATAACCTGGTATGATTAAAAGAAATCACATTTGTGTGTGACAAACATGCCTTGATCTGTCTTACCATGCAATTGTATCTGAAGAATGCTAGAATTTGTAAAGTACTCATCAGCAGGCCTAAAGAAATTGCAGAGTTGGCTGAGCACATGAATCATTGGTATTCTTTTAGGAAAATGCCACTTTAACTACCATGTGATGGGTCACAATGACTAAACCTGATCTCCTGTGCAGTGAGACCTATCTGTTAGTTACATCCTATTTACAGGTTCAAACATGTTTTGAATTAGTGCTAAGCTAACTGTGTGCTTGACCTTTTCCTCTTGTAAGAACACATTGAACCTTAATCATGCAACCAACAGTATAATAGATATTATGTCGTTTTTAAGGACTGAGGCACAGTGATAGAAATTTTACCACAGATAGTTAGATAAATTGTTCTGTTTGTGAACAATTATGGAATAGAGCTGGAGGTAGTAAACAGATATGTGGCAGGCAGAAGATGCTTCATGTTCACGAAAAAAACCCCCAAACCTTCTTTTAAATTATTTTGAACATCAAAAGCCAGGTGTTCAGAGAGTACTTATGAAAAATCAAGTTAGATAATAATTCAGTGTGGTACATCTTAACCCCAGCTGTAATAGAGATACTTTGGAGACTAATCTACAGTTTTCAGCCCCTATAAAATTACGATCATCAACTAAATTAGGCAAAGAAGAATAATATGAGCCATTTCTTTTCCCTTCATTTGCTAAGCAGCAGTAGGAACCTAGGAAGCTAACCTCAGTTTAATATCTACCACTGAACTGTGGGGTTTTATCCAATTTTTTTTTGGTCTCATTTCTTTCTCCTCGGTTAATCATTTAAACTAGATATAGCTGGTGAGAGAGTTTACCCAGTTATGCAAAACCAATCTGATAATCTGCATGTCAGCTCGTCAGTTTTGCTTAGACATGTGTCCACCCAACATGATCAGGATCTTTTTTCTACCCAGGTGTAATTTAGACGTAGAATAGTATCATAGACTCATCTGAGCATAGCCAGAGACTGATTTTTCTGAATTTATCTAGTATGATCCCACTTGACAATCTACAAACAATCACTAGAGTTACACATTGATAATTACTCATTAGAAAGGCTCCATCTGCACTGAAATTTGAACACATCAATTTATCATTTCATTTCCATGCATGCCAAGAGAAATACATTTACCTTTCTGAAGCATCATTTTCACAGACAAGGTTAATACTAATTTAATTCATTTTAACAGTAATCTAAATTAAATGTCTCCAAGAAAATGAAGAATCAGAGAGGCTTGTGATGAAATCCGATCAGATTCCTGCTGTTCAGCAGTACAGCTTTATTAAATGATGTGTAGCTAGCAATATTTCTTTCTTATGACCATACTGTTAGTTTGGGGAGAATATGGCTTTCCTTAGCCAGGCTAAAATTATTGGAGCAACCAGCAAATGTTTGAACTCCAAGTCTTGGTGCAGTAGCCAGGATCTACACCACCCATTTCCTGCTTGGGAAGGGATAGACATGTATAGATATAGAGACAGATCAATATAGATAAAGATTATCTGTCTGTCTAGATCTATCTAGACATCTGTCCATAGATAGACATCTACAGATATCTATCTAGGTAGATATTTATAGATCTAGATGAATATCCATACAATACTAGATATCTACAGAAAGTTACATATATTATCTGTGTCTTGATACCTTTATCTAGAAAGATAGATACTGATATCCATACAGAGCTACCTATATTGATATCTGTGTATCTACTAGGAGATAGGCTGTCAGGATATCTGTATCTACACATAGTAGATAGATACACACAGATATCTAGATATTTGGATATTTATATCTATAGGTAAGTCTATCTGTATTTATGTAGACATCCAGATGTCTATATGTATCTGTCTTGCAGATCTCCCAGTTTTGGAGGAGCAGGTGGTATTAGAAAACTCTTTAGGTACCAGTATATTGCAGGAGCATGGCAAGGAACTCATCTCCCATTTCAATTCAGAGCCATGGTTTTGTTTATTTGGGCAGCAGGAGGATCAGGATGGCCATCAACTGCCATTAAGCTAACCAAGAAACCAAATAGCCTCAGAAAGCTCTCAAGCCAGGTAGAAACAAATATGTTGCCGTCATGCTTTAAGCATGGTGGGTTTAATGAAAGAAGCACAAAGCTGAAGGTAAAAATGAGATCAGGCCTCTATACTCTAGCATAAAGATTATCTCAGCCCCTGAGAGAGCACGTTTCATGACAGTCTCTCTCACGCTTTCTTTCTCCCCTCAGTAACCTGTCCCAATGGTTAACATGAGCCGTATGGGAATGCAGCAAAAAGCTGGATTCTGAATGACAGCTGATAACTGAAATGTGTCAGTTTCATAATGATATGAGATCCTTTTCTGGGCCTGTTAAATAGCATCTCAGGGTTGTGCAGCATCTGGTTATTATTCCTGAACAAACAAACCCAACTGATTGAGTCAGACTACAGAAATCAGACCTTGTGCATTCTTCCTGCATGCACATAACACCATCATTGGCACTAACTGGAGATGTGCATGCAGATGTGACTGCAGAATTAACTGCATGCTCTGTGTCTCTGTTATTTATAATGATCAAAAATGGAAATCCTTGCAATTTTCACTGACATAATATGATCTTCATTCTCCTTAAACCCAAAGTGTCAAAGCAGTGAGTTATTTAATACAATTTTGTCAAAGAAATAGTAGGCTCCAGTACACTGAAGGGACAGACTTACAGTGTAAAAACAGAATAATTTTTAAGGAATTATTGGTGCAAAACTACACTAAAGGATATCTATAACATTATGCACAGTTGGCTTAGCAATTGTACATACAGATACAATTTATAATGAGTTTATTCGTTTTCTGCACATTTTCAAGCCATGAACTGTCTCTTGCCTTCCTCTGCTGATTTGCTTGATTGTTCTCTTTTCTGTGTGGAAAAACATCTGATCAACATAATCTTAACACTGACTTTGTAGTTGAAACCCTCAGGTTTCAGGTAGCATCTCCCCTGTCTATCCTGAATATGGTTTCATCTTGTCACTGTAGTGCTGCAATGCTTTTTTCTTATCGCTCTTAATCTCCAGTGTGGCAAAAAATAATGGCAAAAAGATTGAATGATAGTTATGGGAATGGTTATTTGAGCCTGCTTTCTTCCAAGTCTGAATGGCTCTGGTCCNGTGATTTTCAGACTGTGCCTGGGTCCACAAATAGCATTTGTGAAATAGACACTACTTTTTCTTGAATGCTGCTCTGTTGTAAGGTATGTCTGCGAGGCTGCAGCAAGGGCAGGCTGCCTGGCAGGAGGAGTGGGGTGGGAGCTGGTAAGCAAGGCTGGCAGGGCTCCCTTAAAAGAAATCACATTACCAAGGGCACAACCACACCAAGGGCACAACCCCACCATATCATAGCAAGGTGATCCTAGGCAGCTGCACACCAGCCAGCTCCTGGAAGACTGAAGAATGTCCCTGTGGCCCTGACCATGCCTTGCAGAGAGGCCACAAAGAGCATGTAGGGTGGAGAGCCTCACTGACAGGTAACAACTCTGCAGTTGCATGCCGTCCAAAAAGAATCCCCTGAATTTTGGATCTTGTGCTGTGTGCTACAGTTGTAATATTTTATCATATTTCATAATATCCTCTGCTTCATGCCTTCCCTTGAAAAGTAATGCCATTTAATAGAACTGATAAAGAAAGAAATCCCTTAACAGTTTTACTACAGATTTGTAATCCGTCTTTCTTTCATTTTAATTTCTATGTCACTGGGCAGCTGAAGCAGGCTACCTCCAATTCTAAGCTACCTGCACCGTGGTCACCTTCCTTCCCCATAATCTGGGTGACTTGGCTTTCCTTTCCTGTCTTTACCTCTCAAATTTATTAAGTCTCCCTTCTTTAAAAATTGCTGTGGTTTGGCCTCACTTAGCTACCAAAAATAGCATTGCCTGACTGGATGACCTTGAGTGGAGATGGCTGGCTTGCTACCAAGGTAGAGTCTATTACCTTCCATGACTTGCATGGTGTGGAAAGTCAGAGACACTTTTAATTTTGAACTAGTCATAATGATGAATCAGTTATTACTGCTTGGAGAAAAGTTAGTTTTTCAAGGTCATTCTTAAGGAGAAAAATTGAATTGTTTATTCTGTGGATGCATTTGTGCCCATCCCATATTCAGCTTGGCTAAACATTTATTTTCATAGGTATTTTATTGAACAACTGTGTTATTTTGAGTTCCCCTTTCATACATCAAAACATGTCCTGTGGAAAGAGATTGAAAAATAACTAGTGTAAGTATTAATTGGATATTTATAAGTGAAAATGAAAAAAAGCCTTGGAAGTCTTTTTATGGGACGCAAATGTAATTTCTAATTGTTCATGTGAAAGTCTAAGTAAGTGGCAGTTTTATGCTAAGAATATCTACAACATTGGATGATATTTAATATATTAAGTAACTATGTGTGATCTATGTAGTGTTACTTACAACATTCATATCTCTTTGGTAAGCTTTTTGATTGAGCTGATTTTCAACAAACTAAAGCAACCAAGATTTTGTTAAGGAATTTCTCTAGCCCTCTGCAGACATGGTTTGTGACAATTGTTAGAGAGGATGCCTATATATGCAAGGCAAAGGCTGGGAAGTCTGAGCAACAAGAGCAATATGAAAGCATCCATAGGAATGTCTATGTAAGCAAGGCAGTATACTCATTCTCTAAGGCTATTTGGAAATGAGCTCTATCCATTTGTTTAACGAAGATTCAAGAACAAAGACATTTATATGAAACTAATTAATTTTAAACCCCTATAATTAGAAGTATGATAACAGTGATCTAATTTGGGAGGGCAGTAATCAATATGTAAGGAGATCAGCTAGAGTGCAGCCAAAGATACTATCAAAACCTACTGAAGATATGAAAACCACTGGGAATATCTCAAAAAGAGTCTGGATAATGCCTCGTGGTGCTGAAATCAGTGATGCTGTTTTGTTTGTCTGTAACTTAGGAAAGGTTAGTGCACAGTTATCAACAAACTAGGCTTTCAATAACAAATAATGCTTTGGAATAGTACATTCTGAGCATGATATCTATGTTCTTTCCCTGACAGTTAAAGAGAAAAAAAGGAGAAAAAAACCCATCCCATAACAGGCATGGGCTATTGAAAAGTTTCCCTGGAAGATATAATTCTCCCCCAAAACTTACACAGTTAAAGCTGAATATATATGATGGATTGAGGTTAAGTGAATGTGGTATAAATATTTATATTACATGTTCATATTATACATTTTTTATATAGAACATGGGCACTATGTCCTGATAGAGAACATGTTGCTGTAAAGTACCATAAAAAACCCAAAAGTCATCCTTTCTTCAAGTTAAAATGTTATTATAACTTAGTCAAATGCAAACAATTCATGATGTAGTTGTTATGGGGTTACATAGGGAGCTTATTTTAGGGCTGATGTAAAACTTAGGCCAAGGTAGAAAACCTTCTACATTGCATGTTGTACCAAATGACTGACCTATGGCAACTCTAGACAGAGCTTCATTTTTAATATCTGGTGCTCTATAGCTAAATAATATCCCCAGGCTATCTTAACTATCCCCCATGAAATTAATCAAATATCAGTGACCATGACTTTGGGCTGGAAAAAATGGTGGAGAAAAGTTGGCAAAGAGAGAAGCAGANTCCTAGGATGACTGCCAGAAGGCTAATGAGCACATCCTACCCATACAAGGATTATAGGAACATGGGTTTCACTCCCCACACTTTCCCGTGGGCAATGAGTTTAATGCTCCCTCTGCTGTCGGCACAGTTATCGCACCAGGGGCCACAGCAGACCCTAAGTGATTTTCAGACTTTGCCTGGCACCTAATTAACAGCCAAAACAAAAAAGGAGAGATGGGGTCCTCTACCCTCCTCAAAGGCTAAGCACCTGAGCCTTGGGATGATTAGAAGCCCAGCTCTGCTGCTGCAGGATTCTGTCTGTTCTGCCTTCATTCTCAATCCAAGAGTTCCAGTTTCAGGATTCAGCCCCTGAGTCTGAGTCCCATTTGCTGCTGAGTCCTACTGCTAGAGCATCAGTGGCAATGGTGATGTAGTTGCTATCAAGGGGGGTTTGGGTGTGATATTGGTTTTGTGTGTATATGTATATATATATATTTCATTTTCTTGTTATTATTTTTTTTAAAGTAGTTTAAGTTTCATTTCCAATCCACTAGTCTCTCTTTCTGTTGATTTCCCTTTACCTTCATGGAGTGGGGGAAAAGGGGATGATAGAGAATATCTATCACTGGGTTAGTGGTTGGCCCAGCCCTAATCCTTGACAACTCTTCAGTTTGTGACTTACAAAATAAACTAAGAAGACATTTTAAAAGTATATCAGAGGGAGAATAGGAATGGAAGATACATTTCCAGTAGTGTTTGCTTAGAAAATCAAGGAAATAAGACCCCAGGAGTACCACAGATATTGGTTACTCATAGCTGAAAAGCTGCAATTTTTATTAATTTATTTGTTTTTAATCCAGAGGAAAAGCAGGTGATAGGAGGATGGGAGCTAAGTGAGATAGGTCCATGTCTCCTCTGTGCCAATGTGCATGACTCCAGAGGGCAGATGGCAGGTGATGTCTGTTCCCTTTTGCACCAGAGAGCCTGCCCAGCCACCAGCAAGGGCAAAACTTTTCTGCATGGTTTCCAATATTTCCCTCGCACAGAGCCCCTTTCTTATTAGAGACTGCAGTTACTGTTTTTCTTCCTGATTAAAATATACTCTTGGGAATAGAGGCTATTTGTGCTGTGCTCTTAATAACCTTTCTACTGCATGGTGAGAGTGAAATGTCAAGACTGATAAATACCATGAAGTGAACCCCCAAAAGACAGGCTGGATACCGTATCATTATTTTCACCAGCCAGGGCAGTTTGGCCAAGCTGTTGGAGTATCAATTCATATAACTTCACTATAACCTCTGTAAATATGAGTGCATCAACGTTTGTCCAATGTTAGAGCTATTTCTTTGGAAATTTAGACCATCACATGTTCCTTATCTTAAATGAGGTGCCTTTGTAAGAACTCAAAATTGCTAGAATTTTTTTTCTTACTGCTATTGCTAGGATAATGTTTTCTCAAAACTGACCAGTTTTTCTCAGCATTTTGATTTTTAGGGACTGTGGAGGGTAAATTTCTTCTAGTAAGAGGGAAGTATTTTATTAAATGTTAACGTTTTTACTGCTTTTTAGTGGGAAAAACGGAGAAAATAAAAGCTAAAAATATATGGAAGGCAGAAAAAAATTGAGTGAAGAGAAAATAATGGGGTGGGAAAGAAAAACAAATAATACAACTTAATTAGGACTTCAAAAAAAACCAAACAAACAACCCCACACCACTACCTTCTACAGTAATATTGGGGGCTGTTTCTACAGGGTGAGAAACCTGGTTGGAATAATGAGTTCGTATCGTGCTGCTAATTGTGTTTTAACTGTAAGGCTGTAACACACTGAGGTTTATTTTGGTTTTGTTTTCTTTGCCTAGCGATGAAATCAACTGAGTGTGATCACTTGTTGGAGCTGCCTTCCCTTTGTCTTATTTACTTAGTATATAAAAATGATTTTCAGCAAGATCTATATCTTTGGGAAACTTGCATCATTTACCAATCTTCTGAATGTGAATAAAACACTGAGAATAAACTTTATGGAGATTAGATATTATTGTTATTGAACAGTCTGGTTCAAAAGTCTTCAGGAATAACTACAGACTGTTGTCAGATCAGCTAGTATATTCTATAAAACAGGAGTAAAAGCACTGAGAACGTGGTCTTTTAGGAAAGGTGCATGGCTTCTGCAAAAGGAAGTCCTGTCTTAGTAGCCTGCTAAAGCTCTTGCAGGATGTCAGTGAACACATCAATAAGCAAACAGATAAAGGATTTCCCTGGGGACATACCTTAGAGTTTCTAAAAGTTGGTTGTTAAGAGGATATTATGGAAACTAAGTTGCCGTGAGTTTGGAGGACAGAGTCATTTATGGATAGAAAATTGGTAAAAAGACAGAAAGCAAACAGCTGTCCTTAACGGCAGCTTTTCTGGATGGATATTAATCAGCAGTTTGTTCCCTCAGGATCAGTGCTGAAACCAGATTTGTTCAGCATCTTCATCAGGGATGTGGTGGTGGGAGTTTGCAGTGCAATCACCAAGGCTGCAGCTGGCACTAATCTCTCTCAGTCAGTCAAACATCACTCCAATGGCAAGGAACTTCAGAAGGACCTGAGAAAACGGGGAGGGGAAAAAGGCGGCAAAGGAGCACCAATGCAGATAAATATGAATGATTACATCTGGAAATAAAGTAATCTAAACAGGCTTCCTGCACTGCATTAAACATAGAGATGGGAGCTATGACTCAGGAAAGAGATCTTCATTGTCACTGAAATCATCAGCTCAGGATTTAATAGTAGCCAAAAAATGCTAGGCGTTGCCAGGAAGAAAGAAGGAGGGAATTAATAAAAGCTTGACAGGCTCACATCTTGAATGTGGTGCATGCTTCTGATCTCCATATCTCAAGAAAGTTATTGTATAGCTAGTGTGAAGGAGGGCAACAAAATGTTCAAGGGGTTGGAACAACTCTTTTACCAGGAGACACTAGTAAGTTTGGGACTGTTCAGCTCGAAGAGACAGCTGGATTAGGAAAGCCAGTGGGTAAGGCAAATACAGAGTTGCTCTTCATTACACTGCACAGCAACACAACTTGAGAGCATTTAAAGCTAGTAGAAGATTGTTTTAAAACAGATGAAAATTTCTTTACGGAAGGAGTTGTGAGCTTTTGCAACCTGTTACCCTTTGAAGCTGTGGAGGCAGAGAGTACTACTAGGCTCAGGTAAGAACTGGAGGAATTAATGGGCAGCAGATCTGTAGCATGATCTGGAGTAGTCATGAATGCATCCTGGAACATCCTTAAAACAGTCTTTTTGGATACTCAAGGAGTGTGAAAGGAATAAACCACAAAAAGTGGCAAGGCTTACATATTTTCCCTTAATTGAACTGTCCTTTTTTACAGCTTTACCCAGCAAGTATTTTAGGCTCTCAGAAACAAAAATAACAAGATATAATTGGGATGCAAAGAATTTTCAAAGTTAGTCTGCTCCTTTTCTGGATTAATACCCCATATTTTTAATATTAGAATGGCAATGATTTTAGAAAAATGTTAGCTTTATAATGCTGTGCTTTCTCAAGAAAGAATACTTCCATATTCTTTCTATCAGCAAAATTCTTCCCAGATGTTTGTGAGATTTATTCTATCCCAGGCCAAATCAAATTGCATTTGGAAAAATAAGCCCCTTCTGGTTTTGAATGAAGCCCAGAATCAAAACCCAAGGAGATTTGAAGCTTGAACTTTTCCTTCAACCTTGAATTTCAGGGACAAGAGGTGTTCAGCTTGAAGGTTATGATTCAGACTAGTTTCCACTGGACTTTTTCAGTCATTCTTAAAAATGAATTGCACATAGTTTAACACAAAATCCTCCCCCCTCATTCAAACCAGCTTTAACTTATTTATTTTTTTCCATTAGAAGGAGAAACAATATGTAACTGATGACATGGCAACCACAACATCAGCTAAGGTTTATAAGACTATTCCAGCATTTGGCAGCAGAGGTTTTCTCTTGCTCCTGTTCAAGACTGCAGCAAATCTTCTAAGGGCATTCACAAATACAGAACAGACTCTTGAACTGTTAGTAAAGTTGAGTCAATGGGAAAACAGATGTGAAGGAAGATACCAAGGTGACTTTGGGAACACTTATTCAGGAGCTCATCACAGTACATGGAGAAAGCTCAAATACAACATAGGCATAGAAAAGTTGACATCGGAGGATAACTGGATTGGAAAAGATGATTTGAAGGAGGGGGTAAGTTGTGGAGGGCCTTGGAAGTGAAACAAAAGGTGTCATAGAGAGAAGGTAGCCACTGGAAGGTGAAACAAGGTTTGATACCGTCAACCCAGTGAGCTAGGAGAAATGATGGCAGCTTTCTAGAGAGGTGAAACTTTTAGTTAAGGGCAAGGGAAGGAACACAGCAATACTCAAGAGTGCTGTGAGAACTTTAAAACTTTGATATGACAGGAAAGCAAGAGAATATTTCAGTAACAAGACAGAATGAAATTTTCTGCACTGAAGGAAAGGCTCTAAAGGGCTTTTAAGCAGAAAATATAAATAATTTGTGTCAAGGCAGAGGCTAGATGTGGTACCTCAGCACAATCTTTGAATGGAAGATGTCCTGCAGATAAAGGATTCAACAGCAGGACAATGATAATGTCTCTAGTGATCAAGCAAGTTATCTAAGGAGGGCTGGAAGGGGAAATCTGGTGGTCTTTTGCAGTAATGTTGAACTTGGGCTAATGTAGCATATCCACAAGGAAATATTAAGGACATTGAGATGTAGGCTAGCAGCTTTGAAGTATTTGCTGTTTAAATATCTGCTTGTTTTTGCTAAAGTAAGTTATGCTATTATAATGGTGTAGGCCATATATTCTATAGGTCCTTAAATTCCCACCTTCCTATCACTCACTTTTATCTCTTGGCTGAGGTACTGTTCACAGTCTTGGCTCTTAAGGTGATTCTCAAAACTTCACACCTCAAGAGACTGGAGATGCAGTTCAGAAAAGCAGGTGTTAGTATTTTCCAGGCAATTTTTAAAGCATCCCACAGTTCCTTAATGAAGCAAATGTTTAACGCACACAGAAAATATTGCAAACTGAAACATTATAAATTGTGTTTTGAACACCCTCAATTTTTAAACAAAACTTACTAAGGCATTTCTATTTGTATTCTTTATACAGTCTCCTCAACTTTGTGGCTCTTGAATATCCAAATATGAGGTTTTGAGCACTTTTTATTGCATACAAAGGCACTCCCTTCTCGTCTTATTCCCAAGACAGCTCTTAAAATTCATAGCATGGCCACGGTATGTGCAAATGTCATCCATGCTCAGCATTTGAGGAGACTCTCCTTGCCACAGCATATCCTCACTGCCTACTGGCTTTCTGAAGCTCATCAGAAACTTTCTGAGGTGTCTGACTGTTCTCCCAGCAGTTCTTCTCTAACTGAAACTGATAAAGGTCTTGTAAAAGGACTTGTCCCTGCCAGTAGACATCTCTCTTGGTTTTTTTTTCACCAGTCAGGCTCAAGGCAGTCCTTAACTTTCACATTTGTAAAGATTTCTCACTGAGCAACTGTGAATGACCACCAAGCAGCTTTCCCACAATGGAAAGCTTTTCAAAGTTTCAGAAACAGTTACAAAACATCTCAGCACATTTAATAAGTGCTATATTCTATGTCTACACCTATCTGTGTAATCTAGCCAAGTTGCTCTGTCCTACAGTTTTCAAATGTTTTGAGATCAAGTTAAATTCCATATGCGCTTTTCTTGAGCCGAAGAGAGCAAATGCCACAAAACAGGATATATGACTTTTCCTCCAGCTTTTCAAAATGTAGCATGTCCATATTTGCCCTCCTTTCCAGCAGATGCAGGACCACAGATCTCCCACCATCACGTGAATATTCACATATCTGAAAACTTATTTTAGGGAAGAAGGCAAGGACCTGTTTACTTTGAATTCTTGGGTGGAGAATATCCACTCTTGAGTGAGAAATAAAGTGTATCTTCATGTTCTACAGAATTTCTGGTCTCTCAATTGAGGAAGCAAAAATTAGGCTGTCTTAGTGTCTGAAAAAATGGAAACGTGGCATTACACAAGTGATCTCTCACTGTTGTGTTTAACTAGAATCTTATATGGGCCAGAGTGTATGGTTTATCTCAGCTCTCTGCAATTGTTAATATTCAGTCTTTTCTCATTTGGTTAGAGTGGAGCAAGAGAAGGTGATTAAAAATGTCTGTCTTTTGATTTCTAACCATTCCTTCCCATTGGAATAATTCTGGAGATATAACATCTTGGAAACATACTTGTAGTCTGAAATTATTTCCCATTTGAGAGAGGCAGGATTGCTGATGCAATGAGATTTTCAGTTACTTTAAAGGTTGCCTACTCCCACATTCTGGTGGCCTAAGCCAGGTGTGACTGACTTCTGAACCTGTGGCATCTCTAGAAGATTCTGCTGTCTTGAGAGCACATTTGGAGACTTGAGTAAACTGATGCAGACAAGCTGGAAGGTGGATGCCTGCTAGCCTTACAAACAGCTTGGATTATACCTTGTATTTTTGCTGTCAGAAGCATATTTTTAATTGGCAGGGGCAGAATCCCTAGGGGATGACTTGCATTTGGCAGGAATCGCAGTTTCCTGCTGTAAGTGTTGGAGTGAGGTGATTAAGAGGTTCTCTGTCCCTACAGCTATAAAATCTGAACCTTCATCAAATGCATTGTTTGAGCCTAGCCTTGTAAATTTCATTTCTTTGTCAGGAGTATTTCTTACCAAGTATCTGTCTAGTAGCCAACCCAAGTCAAGCACTCAGTTCAGCTTAATAAGTTTAAATCTTTACAAGACTTGAATTTACTTATTAAACTAACAAAAATATAAATCAGAATTAAGATTAAGGGTAATCTCCATGTACATGCAGTCTAGAAAAACGCATTTAAACTCACTCAAACGAACTGTCTCAGTTTAAACTGTCTTAGGAAACTGTGCTCTTTCATACACAGGGATCCTGGTAAAGGCCATGTGTATTTAAGAATACAGCTTCTTCATGGGGAACTATCACAGAGCACTGTTAGAATTCCCTCGATCATTATGTGTAGACAGTGTATAGATAGCAGTCAGACAAATGAGAGTGGAATAGGGATTTGTCTTAGAATATTTTAGAATAACATCATGATAAAACCAAAGAAATGTGCTGGTATTCTTCAGGGATTGAATCTCTGATTATCAATTCAATGTAGTTCAACCTCCCTCAGCCCATTCTCAATTTAGGGGGAAAAAGAAAAAAGAGAGCCCTTGATAATGTGACTTTAAAAGCACATACCCTGGAAATGTCAGGATGAAGCTGTCATTTCTCCAGCCTTCCAGATTCTGCAACAAGGATGGTGGGTGCAAGATGGGTGACAGGA
Organism: Bucco capensis; assembly: GCA_013396975.1. Lineage (NCBI taxonomy): Eukaryota > Metazoa > Chordata > Aves > Piciformes > Bucconidae > Bucco > Bucco capensis. Next base: position 1,128,316 of record VWZO01021174.1, on the reverse strand, counting down.
AGAAACAGTGGATCACAGAGATTTTCTCTGCTTACTACCTGCCCATGTTATCCCATTCTTCCATTTGCTCCTCCAAGTCAGAATGCAACTGGCAGTCAACACCTGGGCAAAGATCAGTGCTGAAGAAACTCTCAGATTAAGTTTCATGTCTGCTAGTCAAGCCAGCACTGATGGCTAAGGAAGACCTTGACCTTTCTACAAATGCCCTCTCAATTCATTTATTTGCTTCTCATCACTAGTGACTACTGGTTATCATTTGTTTAGGTCAGGACTTCCATCCATTCTGCCAAAGGCTCACACAAGCATCCATTTAAAGTGACAGTTGTCAGAAAACCTAATTTTGCTTATTTAAGGAGAACAGGGAGGGGGTATTTCACTCTTCCCCCGTTCCCTTTTCTTTATCAAAAGAATTGTGTGATCCAGAGGTTTTATATGTCTTTGACAAATGAATGGAGAACAGCTGCTTTGAGGAAATGTTCAAGATGAAGTATGGACAGTTATAGAAGTTGAATAAGGCCATGGGCAGTTACTGGAAAAAGTGAGTCAGCATTGCCGGGAGGGAAACTGAGGCACAAGTTATGTGACAGCATGGTATCAAATGTCTGTCTGAACCTTACAACCTGTCAAAATAGAGGTTTAGACATTTTGACACATAACGAGAGGCTAGGGACATTATTTCCAGCAGCATTGCCTAATGGTGTGTCGAAGCTAAAAGCCTACAGAAAGGCTGTAAGCACCAGAAATGCTAAGACAGAGCAAGCTGAGATTTTATTAAATTATCTGAGCACTTGGGCATAAGAAGTCGATGTTCAGATATAAAAGGATAAGCAGCTCTACATACACAGCTGTTTACATAGTCACTCATGCAGCTACCTGCCCATTGAATTGGTCAGAGATACCCAGAAATGCATGGGATACCCTATAATGTGGGAAGGCATGTGCTTCTGGCACACAAACCTACCTTGAAACTCAAGCCCTGAGACTGTCAGTGGGAAGACAATACTTTTAAAAATCCCAGTCTTTTAGGAAAGTAGCCAAAACAAGTAACTCTGTCATTTAAGACAGATTGGCTGAGATATTTCTTTTTGCAAATGTCTAGGAGATGTATTTGTCACAGGCTGAGAAATACCATACGTGCACACCTCATCAGGTTAGTAGAGCCAGGAGGCTGTGCGTGGGCACCACAGGCAACATCAAGAAATTGGAAGCAGAAAAATTCCCAGCTCTAGACATGTTAAAGAGCCTCTCCAGTATCTGTGCTGTTCCCTATAACCTATCACTTATAGTATCAGATTTCACCATTTTTTCCTGACATTGTTTTGGCATTTTCCATGTTTGGATTTGGACATCGCCCTTTGGAAGTCCAATTGCACTTTGCCTCTCTATCTTCCACACACTCTGACTCCTGCATTGTGGAAAATGTGTGTGTGCACAAAGCCCATGTTGAAGGAGTTTGGCAGAAATGAATTATGTGAGCTGGTAAATGGGTGCCTCAGAAAGCTAAAAGGTCCACAGACCTGAGTGGTGCTCAGCCCCCCTGTTCACCATGCCCTACACTGACCATCCATAAGGAGGAATTCTACCCTTTATGTAGTACAAGCTCACAGATGCCCAATGCTGTGTTTTAAAGACTAAAATTGAGTGTTTGTGCCATGTGAACCTCCTCCTGAATCTGTCAGCCATGGCTACTTAAATACTTAGTAAAGCAGTATTACTCTGCCTCATTCACTGCATGAGTTGAACTTAATCTTTATTCAGCATTTTAAAAGGTGAAATTTGTAACTACACTGGGAGAGAGCCTAGTGCTTTTCACCTTAGAAGACAAAGGAATTCTACCATTAGATGTATCACTCAAACTTCTGAAAAGTTTAATCAGCCTCCAAGAACTATTAACCCATGTGGTTAATGTTGAATTGTGCATAATTAACTTTTGAGACTAACAAGGCAAAGTATATGCTTCTAATTGCCTGTCCTGACCAGGAATAGCAGCTATAGTCAGTCATGCAAAAACCTGAATGATACCAAGTGAAGCTGAATTTAAGAGGAAGCACAAACATTTACACCTTCTTGACTATAGGCCTGAAGGTGTATGTGAGGTTGCAAAATGAGACCAATTCTTGGTTTCCAAACTGAGACATCTTTATCTTCCCTGGAGTCTAAGGAAGAAGCTGGCTGCTGGGTTGAGACATCTGTCTTCAGGTGAAAAAAAAGTGAATCAGTTTTTTTCCTATGCAGAAAAAATAACATTTTTTTAATATATAATACAACAATGATTTGTTCTTTAGACTAATACTGATATACCAGAGAGATCAAAGCATTGTAGTATATTTTATCAACTTACCTGTATTCTGAATCTATGAAATTGTATTTTCTCTTGTTCTTATTCAATTTATGATTTATTTTTCTCCCAGTTTAAATCAGTTTCTGTTCTATGGATTCATGGCAGGTATTCCATCTTGTTTTTCAATACGCTATGTCTAGAACAAATATCTAGTCAGACATGGGCATATAAAATATTAATCATACATGTTTGAAGGTATGTTGCTATAGCAATTCCTTTAGTGTGAGGAAAAAAAATCAGCATATAGCAGGGCAGGGATATGAGAACAGTAGGAATCACAAAGCTATAACGGTACTATTAACACATTACTGCATTACAGTGATGTTATTTCCCAACTATTCTAGTCCCCAGCTGGCTAATTTTCAAGGTATATGTCTTCAGTAGGGATTTCATAAATGACTCCATCACAAAAGATGCTTGAAATTAAGCAATCTGAAGAAAATATTGTTAAAAAGAGAGAGTAGGCAAACATGCAAAATAACTTCTCTTCATAATTTAGCAGATCCCCTCTTCTCCCTACTCCAATGAGATCTACCCTGAGGGGCCGAACATGACAGGGCTGAATGGAGGAGATTAGCAAGACCCAGCTTAAAAAAGAAATGCTGTAAGCTTAGCATGTAAAGCTGCAGAGCAGGAAAGCTGGGAGAGCTAGCAGGAGGAGATATGGCAATGTAATTTCATCTTGTATTACAAATCTAACTGGAAAATTTTAAAGCCAAAGCAGAAAAGACATTGTCTCTGAGAGGATTGTAATTATCTGGAGGAGAAAGGAGGCTCTAAGTTATGGTCCAGTTCTTGTCTGAAAAAAGAATGCAATGGTAAATTGAACTGATTGAGAATATGGACTGAAGCACAACACAGAAGAGGAGCTAGTCAGTCATGGATACACTTAGCTGGTATTAAGGCTGCTAATCCTTTGGGAGTATTAGTATTGCCATGACTGGGGGGAAGGTAGGGTCAGCTTCAAGTAATCTCACTTTTGGTATTTAACTCTGAGTTTGATGCTTTCCTGATGTAGAAGTTTTCATTGCATTGCAAAACATCCTCAATTGCACAGAAGAGGCCTTGCAATACTCTGTGTTTTAAATATTAAAGTCTTGAGGCTCAGCTATCTTAATATCACTTTTTCAACACATTCTTTAAAGAAAAAAAAATCCCACAAACAAAAGAACACTACAGTAGACCTTTGGATTTGTTGCATTGATTTAGTGTCTGAATGAACAGGAAAAAACATTTATATCTGAATGGATGGGATCAAATATTAGAGATCAGAAGGACCTAGCTCTGCATCATGATCATTCTTTCTTTTTAATTAAAGACAAACACAAGCCTTGAAGAAAAAGGAACAGCAGTTCAGTAGGTATTAAGTTTAATAGCAACCTTTACAAAGATGGATCCTATTTTCACTGTTTTGTAGTAAAGCAAATTGACAGTAAAGAGCATGAAAAGGAAAACTAGGAAAATTCAGCTTCTTAAAGAAAAAAGAAAGCAGAAAGAGACTGCTTTTGTTGAACATGCTTTTTTCCAAGGTGAAATTTTCAAAGCGGGGGAGGAAGAGGATAGACACATTTCCTATTTTGGTATCCCTGGGAAATGTATAAAAAGAAGCTAAGCAGACTGCTTAATTTAAACTGTAATGGAAAGGAGTGTATCAGGAAAATATAAATACCAAGGCATTTGGAAAGGAAAAGTTGTGCTTTACCACTGAACCTTTCTGGTAAGCTGCATCTTGCAGACAGATTTCACCTTACAGTTACCTAAGAACCAAAATTCAAATACCTGAAATATTCATTAGAGCTGTCAGCAGCATCTTGTATTTGTATAGCACAAGACTAGGCTGCACTGCAGAGCAAAACTTTTCAGTGCTGTATAGCGCAAAGCTTGTGACAAGGAACTTGTGATACCACAAATGTATGCCATTTCTGTAAAGGAAAACCTCTCATCATCCAGAAGGTACCAATTATCTGAAAAAGGTCATATAAGTGTCAAGCATAATTACAGATAAAGTGGTTGATATTAAGAATTAGAATTTTATAAGCAGTCTTGACTGGTAAAACATCTGTGACTCGAGTCTGCAACACTGGGGAGATGAGTGTGCACAGCATATGTGCATTCATGTAAGAACAGTATGGGTGGCTGCATTATGACTTTCATTTCTGCTCTGCATATATGTATTATTGCTGTTTACATATATACATGAATAGCAACTGTGGTGTCTGAGTACTACTTATTCATATACATATATATAGTCATTAGATCTGAGCTGAGATTCTTGTAATTATGTGTTCTTAATTGCTTTTTCCAAATTTAAAGATATTAGGTTNCAGGAGACCCCAAGTGATTTTCAGACTGTGCCTGAGGTTCTTAGATGATCCTTACATATAAAGCAGAAACTGTACAAGAGTCTATTCGTACCTCTGTCTCTCTTACCTCTCTCAAAGTCAATTATAAATGTCTTGAGAATGTACCTTTTCTATTTTTATTAGAGGGCCATTCCTACTCATCAGGAAACTGATTTTCACTGGTACTTTAAATGCTTCTTTAAATCAAGTTTCCACTACTGTATCTAATCTAAGACCATATCATTTCAAAGTAATAGACGCAGAGAGAACACAGGGTGAAGATGTAAAACACTGTCTAGCTGAAGCATATATTTACTGCATGTTTTTGTTCTATTTGGCTTATGTTTTCCAGAGAGCTGCATTTGACCCTTGTGAATCAGTTATTTATCATGCTCTTTTGAAGGCTCTACCCTATAGGAATCCTCTAATTGAGAGTAAAATCTGGTCCCATTGAAACTTTGGGAATTTTGCCACTGACTTCACTAAAGCCAGGATTTCACCTTATCCATTTGTTCCAGAAAGAAAGGAGCCCTTTAACCACAACATCCCTGTTCCAGCCCTTCACCAGCACTGTGGGTGCCCACAAACCCTTGTGTTCAGTGTCAGGTGGAGCAGATGCTGTTTATTTACTTCTATTCCTCGATCAGCTGAGCATGCTAAGGGAGAGATGTGCCTGCCTGCCTGCCTCATCGCAAATGGCCTTTTAATGAACTAGTCAAGGATTTAAAGTATCCAAGAACCTGGGAAAAAGCATTTTAAATTTAAGACCCTTCTAGGCAATTAAAACCTGACACGTTGCCATTGAAAACAGGCCAGGGAAAAAGCAATTCCACCTCTTGAGATTTGTCACTTACAGAGAGAGATAATGGCATTTCAGGCACCTCAGGTACTGCAGCCTTCAGAGGGTGCTCCGATGTCAGCTTCATGAATTGATTCTGGCTGTGTAGCATCTCAAGTTGATCCTCCAGGCATGAGAGAATGTTTGGTCACTGAAAAGACTGGATTATTGCATCCTGGGCCAGAGCCATTTCAAAATATGGGGGAGGAGGCGAAAGAGAGAGGAAGATTTCCGTGGTTGAAGAGATTTGTTTCACTAGAGTAAATAATTTTATTTGGGTTTTTTGTTTATTTGGTTTTGGTTTTGTTCTGATTTTTTTTTTTTAAAGATGATATGTGATTTAATTCTAATTGAGAGCAGATCAAGTTCAATATCTTAATACTCGACATATGCAGTGTCTCAAAACTAGCAACTAATCTGCTATTCCGAATTTGTTGTATATTCTATTAATATACTTAAAAATATTGCTGAGCTGCTCTGTAGTAATGGAAAAAATCCACAAACTTTCAACCTACCACTTCTGTGGCACTGAGAGGCTGAAGCATTTAGTAACTACTTAAGTAACTGCATGACCTCTTGAGCACTCCTCTGTCCTTGCCTCATGGCATTTATATCTCAGGATATCATACAGTGGCTGTATGCTGGAGATGAAAATTCAATTCTGTATCAATAGAAGGTAGCTATGTCTGCTATCAATGTTCTCAGCTTTTGTAAGACTAAACAAAGTACATGTTGAATGCTTTGTTTCATATCAATGCATGAAAGTATCAATCCTCCCCTTTACCATGTTCCTCACTTTGCCCGTGATCTGGCTGTGCAGGTTAGTCTGGCTAGATCATGAAATTGAAGGCAGCTCAGGAGCAAAGTACTGGAGAAAACAACCCAGTCTCCAGGAGTACAGGACCAGAGGAGGTGAAAAAGGATGGCATTGGCTATGCAAGTGCTGGCAAGCCTTTTGTGTGAAAGCTCATGAAGGATCGGAAAGAAAACCTGTTCTTCATCAAACCCGCTGCTGCCAAGTCAGAGACCATCTAGCAATCTGTTCACCTTATCCCTTACAACTAAATCCACATGTGTTGTTAAGATTAGCTAATGGAAAAACATGAAGTGATGTGTTTTAGCCAAAGCAGCAACCTTTAGGGAGGCAGAACAGCTCTGTTTTTGAATGATCTGGAGGAACAATGCCTGGCTGTCCAGTGCCGCATGTCCCCTGAAACGCATCTTCCTTCACAGCCACCCTCTAATACTGTGGAGGGCAGCAGGTTTTTCTTGTTTTTCTAATTATAAAATATTTTTCATTACATAGCTGCAATATCTCCATCACTTTTTCAGACAAATACAGTTATTTGTAGCACATTGCAGACATGGATATACAATGGTGGGAAGAAGCATGAAGCTAGTTTGTGAAGTAGTTAATGAGGTAGTTGGAAAGCCAGTAGGAATGGAGCAAGCATGATGATGGTGACTTGACATGACCCAAAGTGGTTGTTCAAAGGGAGAATTGTTTGCCTACGTTGTGGCTANCAAGTGATTTTCAGACTGTGCCTTGTTTGCCTACAGGTGATTAGAAAAATACTTAGTTTTAATTGTCTTTACTACTCTCTTTTTTGTGGAACTCTGTTAGATTCGTTTTTTACACATCACTCAACTCTCACGCATGATAGTCTTTTGGTGCACTAACGAACTTTGAGAGTTGGAAAGAGCTGTCTCACAGGAAATAATGAGAAGGGTTTAAACCATCAGTTAGCCTTTTTATGTCGTGTTTTGTTTGGGCCAAAAGTGTAAACTCACCTTATTATTTCTGAGTTTTTTTCCTGCGGAATGCTAGAAAATTACTTTTTTAAAAAGAGTAACTATTAAAAGCACTTTGCATGCTATCTATAAACTTTGTGCTTTGAAAAACATCAATATCATAGAATGACAGCAAATGGAGAGATGGGGAGAACTCTACATGGCTTAATATTAATTTCTGCACTATTTAAATTTATTTATTAAATTTTCTATATCTATTGAATTTTGTGTAGAAAGAAATATATTTTATGTATTTTATGTATTTTATACTCCTTCCATTATATTTTATATTCCTTCCATTTACTGAAGCATTTATAAATCTAGAGAGCCTAATGGTGTATTTCTCCTTGGTGTTGTGCCATTTTTCCTGTGGGTACAGAAATGGAGAATGTGAAATTGGTCAAAATAGCTATATATTGCCTTTATAAATTTTCATCCAGGGCACAAAAGCAAACTCCTGGCCTCCAGTGTCACTTTGACTAAGGGCCCCTATTCCAAAAGCCATTTCTCCACTTCTTAAGCTTGTACACATTTGTGGTCCTAAATTTTGGCCTTTATAAATGTATGAAGGCTATTTCAGCTAGGTTCTGATTCATCCCAAATCTGAATATCCACATCCTGAGAAGAATTTGAAAGCTGAATAATTAAAATACACTAATGGATCTAAATAACTGACCTCAGATTCTAAGCATGATATCAGGAACAAACTGGGTGCTAGTGGAAGATTCCTCAGAGTTTCTGTTGCTATTACCATTTTTAATCTCATATTTCTAGGCAAGTCTCACTGCTCTGAGACCTACTTATTCCAAATAGCAATGATAAGGTTTTATGAACCTAAAAACAAGTCAGTTTGAACTGCGTTAAATTTGCAGTGCTGCCAGCACTCAGTCTCTGGATGTTAGCTCATGGGGAACAATGAACTTATCTTATTGCACTTCAAAATTAAATAATTAAAAACAATCCAATCCTTTTCCCCCCTCCCCCCTATTTCTTTACGGTTAATAATTATAATAACATACTCAGATGCAGGCAGTGTTATTATCTGATAATGCCTGAAATTTGAAATGGGCCTATTAGCCACCCGAGGCGAAACATAATTGCCCAGTTTCTGTGCACTATCAGATGGCAGATGATGTTGCTGAATGTTATTACTTAAGTCTTTCAATTTTTCATATGGTGGAGAAATTAAATTTCAACTGTGTACTGCAGCAAAACATTCTGGTTTGAAGAGTGTTACTATTTGTGAAAGATTGTGGTGCTGGTACTGCTTCCCCTGTAGCCTTTGGTGCAATAGGTGTTTTAACAGTATAATTAAAGCTGAAGAACATTCTTGCTGAAAACTTTAACTTGGTATATGTTGTAGTGTGTATTTCCCCTTCCAAACAGCAATAACCTTGTGTCAGCTTCCCTAAGTATGTGAGGCATGAGTCTTTTATTGCTGGACTATGTATTCCTTGTCATAGGGTAGTTATACACCTCTAGCATTAGCCACTGCGAGTGAAATCTCCTCTGGGTTGGTGGAAGCCAAGGACTTTCCTGAAGCAGGGACTCCTCCTTGTATGTGCTCCAAAGTGTGTTCAGACTCATGCAAGAGACAGAATAAGTTCACTTTCTTCACCCACTACTACTGAGAAGAAATGTCTCTGTTCATTCATTTCTAACTCTTGCAGCTGCAGATACTAGCTATGTGGTGATCTTCAGCTGCTATGTATGTACTAAAGGGTGCTTGATTTTAATCTTGTGGGGAAAACTTTTTTCAGCTTTTTCACTTTCATCAGGAGAAATCTATTTTGTTCCCAAGTCCGAGTTCTTCATTATGCCACGTATTTTAAATGTACAAATTAAATTCTCAGCTGCTGAGAAAGCTGCTGCTTTCTTTTGCCCTGAGTAGATTGGCATAGAACTGTTTTAAAGCTCTGGGGACCTCAGGAGAAGGGAAGCCAGCTCATGGCCCCTTATCTGGGAGATGTTGTGGGGCTATGGGAATAAAATCCTGTAAGCCTGATGTTGCAAAGAAGGCCTGCTGGTGTGACTTAGAATGAAAGTGTCACTTGCAGAAAAAAAGGGATGCAGCTTGAAAATCTCTGTGTTTCACAGAAACCTTTGGGAATCCCTCCCAAGGGAATAAATCTAATAACACTGGCTGGGTAGAATAGACTTTGGGGGTTAATATATTATCCTCACCTACAACAGTAAGAAGAAACCATGCTTTATAGTGATCAGAACATACTGGTACTTAGCATCCTTGTGCTACTGCCTAAGGCAGGCATGAAACAGTAGTTACTCCACTCTGTTGTAAGAATGCTGTGCTCTTGTAGCACAACTAAGAGTTAAGCTCTTAAGAAAGCTGGATTTTTAAGATTTTTCTGGCTTGTAACTACAGTTGTGGTCAGTTTGTCTGTATAAACCTTCCAGATGTTGTGATTCCCTCTGTGATGTCCCAGCTACTCAATGCTCATTCACAGGTGAAGGGCTAAGTGTTGTGTGGGGTTTAGTCTCCTGCAAAATTAACCCTGCCTTCAGGTCCTCTGCCTTTACTTTTCCTTGAAGGAAAAAAATATCCCACACAATGCCCTCAAAAAAGCTATTTGAATTGATTTCTTTTGTAGAAACTAGTATTACAATGTTTCATTTTCATATTAAAATGCTAATTGAGAAGAATAATTTATTGTTGGATATAAAAATATTTCAATTTCTTCCCCCTTTCCCAGATTCCTTGGTGAACAGTTCTGCATCCAGAGAGGTGCATTTTAATTACTATTTCTTAGGAATCCATGAATAAGCCAGTTTGAGCTAGTTTGAATAAGCCGGTGATCTTCAGCACCAGTTACAAAAAATCCCTGTGCTGACCTAAAATTGTGTTGTGTTTAATCACAGAGCTGCAGGACTTGGCAAGTCTGTTTGTATTTCGGGAGAGCTCAGTGAGGAGACTATAGGGGCAGGCATCCTTTGGGCTTTGTGAGTGGTGCTCATGGTGGTGGCAAGGCTCATTCCAGAGAACTCAACACAGCAACAGTGATGGTTAAAAGTAGCTTTGAAGCAAAGAGAAACATCCTGGCTCTGTTTATTGGTTTTTCTTTTCCTTTTATTTTTTTTTTTAATTGCAAAGATCGATTTGTGAAACCATGACTAGGAAATCCTGAGAAGAGTCATTCAAACCCAACCTATAGAGCAATAGGACTGAACAGAATCTAACTGGAGGCCTGTGACTAGTGGTGTGCCCCAGGAGTCAGTGCTGGGTCCAGTACTGTTCAATATATTCATTAATGATGTGGATGAAGTGGTAGAGTNCATCCAATGTTAGGACAAGAGGGAATGGGAGCAAACTGGACCACAGGAGGTTTAGTATTAACAGTATTTAGTATTTACAGTAAGGGTGCCAAAGCACTGGACCAGGCTGCCCAGGAGGGCTGTGGAGTCTCCTTCTCTGGAGACATTCCAGAGCTGCCTGGACACATTCCTGTGTGATCTCGTCTAGGTGATCCTGCTCTGGCAGGGGGGTTGGACTAGATGATCTTTCTAGGTCCCTTCCAACCCCTGACATACTGTGATACTGTGATACTGTAACTGCAGAATGGGGAGAACCAGCTGTCTTCCCATGTTTTCCCTGTGGCAACAGATGATTTATAGAGCCCTTGACTTGTACAGAGCACTAAGGGGAAGAAGCAGTGGGTTATATTACTGGTTCAGTGTACTGAAAGGTATTCTTTTTGCTGTTGGGATGTGGGTACATCATACACATAAAACCGTGACAAAAATGCTTTTTCCTAAGAATTCCTCAAATAGCATCATTCAGCTGCAATAAAAGGAGTTATTTTTCCTTCTAATACAGGGAAAGACGATTTTACCCTATTTCTGCACAATGAAACTAAACTATATTCAAAGTCTTTTAAATTAGGAAATGCTTACATTAGGAAGGATGGGGATAGGGCATGAAGGAGGACAGAACCCCACTGTACTTTGCTGCTTTTTAGTGTTAATGGATTTGTGTTGAAACTTCTTTGATTACCCAGGATAGGAGGAATTTTGGATACAAACCAAGTTTCCAGTTTTAAGAAAAATGCAATGTCTCTAGCAGGTCATAAGCAAATACATTATTTTCTTCCTTCTTGGTGATGATTCTTACTATACTTAGGATGAGTTTTAATGGTCTGAGCAGGTAAAGTGCAGTTTTGATGATGTTTTTTCTATACACACACCCTGGACATTGGGAAAGGAAGTATAGTAGTTTCCAAGGTGTTTAAACACAAGGATTTCACCCTCAAACAGAAGATACACAGGAAAGAAGGTACTTTACCCTTGAGCTGACTGGAAATCGGTGTAATGCTGGGAAAAATCCATCTCTGAGGCTTCAATTCTTCTCTCAGGACATCAACAGAAATGTGAAGAATTTCACTGGAAAGCAATTGTTCTGCAAGATGTGGGGGGGGCAGCCTGAATACTGAGTGTGACAGGTCTGCAAAGTTCACAGCTCCTGTTAGCCTCTTTCCCCAAGACTTTGTTCCTAGTCAGTTCCTAGTCACCTCATCTCAAAAGGAGAGCTTCAGAAATGGAAGAGCAAACTAACTTGTAAGTTGTGAACAGACAAACAGTAACTCAAATTCACTTTTAATATTCATCTCCTGATTGTTTTAGAAAGGAGGTTAACAAGACTACTCAAAAATTCTGTCTGAACACAGCATAATCAACTGTGCTTTGGCACAGTTGATGCCAAGTCACCTAGATGCCTTTCACAGCCCATCAAGCTCCCAGAATGGTATAGCTTCCTCTTGGCAAGGGTATTTTATAGTCCACAGACTTCAGTGCCAGAACTCAAAAAAAAACCCCGACATAAACTATAAGCTATAAAGCAAAAAGAAAAAAAATAAAAGAAAAATTATACTGATTGTAATTGAGTCAGCTTGTTGAGGGACATAAAAATCTAATCAATTGTTTTTGCATAACAATCAGTTGTCACATTGGGCTCTAATTGAGCAGCCAGATGGAGCCTTGTAGTTGTAGACTGTAGTAGTAGTATTCCTGGGACACACAAAACCACATGAGGCGATGAACATTAGGTTCATCTTCCTATTAACATGTAAGGAGAGCTCCACTTAACAGGCAAAAACAGATTTCCCCAAACAAACATATTCAACTCAATGTGCTTCTCTTCCATACATAGCAGATAGAAACCTTTCTTTTAATGGATCCTTTCTGGGCTCATAGGTATTGCTGAGTACTCTGAAGCTGGGGCACTGGTGGCTTTCAAATGCTCAGATGACATGGAAGATCTACAGAAATTTAATTTCCTTTTCAATATTTTTGTATATGTTCCATATGTGTGATGTGTGATTTAAAAGGGACACTGACAAGATATTTTTCATAAACATTATATTCCTTAATGTTTATAAAAGCTTTTTGGGAAAACTGAAATCCATTTCTTGAGTGAGTTGTTTTTTTCCTCCATCTGGATACTTGATTTACTTGGCTGTGCACTTTCTATTAGCAACAGAAACATGTGATGATAAGGAACTGAGAGTGTTCAACAATTTACCCCTAGAATTAACAATACTGGGTAGAAGGTATTACTGGAACTTTAACAAAAAAAAAATAGTTCACATTTTGGGTCTGCAAAGCTTAGCGGCATCCTGTCAAAGAGGATATTTAACTAAACACTGTCAAGAAATAAAAGCACAAACCAAACCCCTTTATCCTAAATGTAAACAGGTTTGCTTTCCTGTCTGCACTCCCTAGATTTTCTCATTCCAGTAAAAGTCATTGCCTTTGGAAAGGGCTCAGGAGAACACATTAATATCAATTTTTATTTAAATATATCTCCTTGTTGGTAGGTGGACAAGTAGGCAACAGTTTTAACTCTAAGAAAGGAGTTGAACTTGAGGATTCTGTTCCTAGTTTTCAATAATAATTAAAGCAATAATAATAATCCTACTAAGTTTTAATGATCCCTCTCTTCATTGGAGGAGAACTACTAAGGGCAGCTACTATTGCTGTGCTGCATGAATTTAGTGTAATGCCTGTTGGGACACAATGTTTGTTGTGATTCTGAAGTGACTGTCTGCATTGCTCATCTGCTGTGGGCAGCCACCCTTCTGCTGAAGACTTGGTCAGCCTGCTATACCAAGCTGTCATGGGGAGATATCAACTTCTGAATTATTTGGCAGCAATTAGTATCTATTACCTTTACCTATTAGCTTTTTTTTTTTTCCTAATCTTCCTCTTGAGTAGTCTTTGGATGGCATTTCTTTCTGCTTTGATTTTCACAGTTATCTCTCATTTCTCCCCCCTTTTTTATTCTACTCTAACTCTTGGTTTCATGGTTACGCAGACCACTTAACAGCTGTCATATTCTTTCTCCTCTCCCCTCCTACTTCTTCTAGTAGCTGAAAATCTCAGCTACAAATACATCCTTTTTAGGTTGCAAGGATATGATCTGAAGATTGCACAACAACTAGTAAGGATCAGTTTACCTGTTGCTTTCATTGCTGTAAAAGAGTATTTAATAAGCACCTACAAAACTGAAGTTCTTCTAAAGATCTGGAGTTCTTCTCTTACCACAAGCCACCTTTATCTCACTTCCTGGGAATTTCTCTACATTCCTTTCACTGTAATTTGGACAGTTATAATTCTATCTGACCCACCTTTGACAGTAAGGCTTCCTTCTAGGAACATCCTAAAAAAGGATTCATTTGAATTGTTCTTTATTTTATTTCTCAATTTTACTGAGTTGAAGTAACATATATCTTAATTTTTGTAGGAATTATAATACTGCATTAAAACAATGCATTGATAACAGGAAGTAATACCTCTACAGAGAAGAAAGAGTAAATAGGTCATCTCCAGCCTACTTGTAAGTTCCTTTCAGGTACCAGAAAGTCACTAGTAGGTCCCCCTGAAGTCTTCTTTTCCCCAGGCTGAACAATCCCAGCTCCCTCAGCCTGTCCTCATAGGAGAGGTGTTCCAGCCCCCTGATCATTTCTGTGGCCCTCCTCTGGACCTGCTCCATCAGGTCCATGTCCTTTCTGTATTGATGGCTCCAGAACCGGACACAATATTCCAGATGAGGTCTCACCAGAGCAGAGTAAAGTGGCAAAATC